>JAQIXV010000070.1:0-121770 GCA_034700625.1 Tectocepheus velatus
CCGTCCACCTCAACAGAGCCGTCGCTTTTATAGTACAGTTGTAATAGTCTTCATAATAACCGAATTGCAAGATATCACTGAATTTGTCGTTTTCTTGTCTCAACTCTTTTTCGATCTTTGGATCTCTGGACAGACCGGTGGCGAAGAAGAGTCGACTCCTCGGATCACTTTTAATTTCCTGACCCCACGTTTCGCGGATCAATTGTCTTCTGTCGAAACCGTCGACTCTAATGAAGACAAGAACCACAAGAAGTAGATCTCTTCCGAACTTTTCGCTACATTTCCTCTGATTTATGGTAATTGAAGTGATTGTCGACATTTCGTTGGGATATATGAGACGGGAATTACTCCTCTTTTTCATGAATTGAGACAATTTCTTGAGATATTCATCGGTTCTGTTAATCCGTTTCTTGATATCATACAAGAGTTTCAAATCCTTGAAATTTGTGACATTTATGAAGAACTGATCCAAAATACTGTCAATCATTAGTTTTGATCTAATTTTTTCATTAATCACTTCTTGTGGCGAAATATATTCAAAACTGTGATTATTAACAAAAGTAATACATAAATAAATTGCAATCAAAACAATTAGCAAAACCTTTAAAACTGTAAACTTTTTGCGTTTAAACATTTTAAACACGAAAACTCAAGAGTCTTAAAATCAATAATAAAAACAAATTAAATGTTTTATAATCCAAAAATCTATTTCAAGAATCAAGTAATTCAGTCGAAAATTAATTCCATTTTGTTATCAAATTCTAGTCAACAGTAATACCGCGCGGTTTCGACCACTCATTCATCCGATTGTTTCGTAACTCATGTCTCGCTCTCAAAGGGAAAGACATTTGTCTGCGGATTGAGAGATAGGGAGAGATAGGGCACAGAAATACAGTTTCAAACTTTGAAACCCAGAGTAGAAATCTTGGAACGATTCAAATGACACTTATATTCCAGTCTATTGTCATTTTAATTATGAATTTCATTAAGAAAATAAAATTTGTGACAAAAATTTAACAAAACTAAAAACTTTTCATTCATTAAAACTTATGGTTAGCAGCGCTGACCTCCTTTGGACGGACAGACATCACCACTTTTATAGAGCTTCCAAACAGTCCTGAGCTGTTCATCACTGAATCCCTGCCAAAAGATGGTATAGTTCTTATAATAACAATAATCAAGTCTAAGGACAGGACATCCGGGGTATGTAAACAAAAGGGATGACAGTCTCTTGCGTTTGACTCCTGTCTTCTCGGCAACAATTCCTGTGATAAACACGTCTTCGAAAGTAAGGGCCGGAAGACATTTGTTGATTGCAGTCTCATATAAGTACGGAGTGTAACGGCCGGGTATTAGATATGGACCTCCGATATAATCAGGATAATAGCTTTGAGGGAAGTCCTCTAAACTGATGGCCCACTTGTCGTTTCCCCTCATAACATGTGGTTTTGACCATAAATAGCCGTATATTGTGTCGGGTTTAGTCTTATCACAAAAATCGAGTAAATTGTTGGACAATATAAGTGAGTCGTCGTCCACTTTCAACATAAACTTAACGAATGGACAGTTGATGGCCGTCCACCTCAACAGAGCCGTCGCTTTTATAGTACAGTTGTAATAGTCTTCATAATAACCGAATTGCAAGATATCATTGAATTTGTCGTTTTCTTGTCTCAACTCTTTCTCGACCTTTGGATCTCTGGACAGACCGGTGGCGAAGAAGAGGCTACTCCTCGGATCACTTTTAATATCCTGACCCCACGTTTCGCGGATCAATTGTCTTCTGTCGAAACCGTCGACTCGAATGAAAACAAGAACCACAAGAAGTAGATCTCTTCCGAACTTTTCGCTACATTTCCTCTGATTTATAGTAATTGAAGTCATTTCCGACATTTCGTTGGGATATATGAGACGAGAATTACTCCTCTTTTTCGTGAATTGAGACAATTTCTTGAGATATTCATCGGTTCTGTTAATCCGTTTCCGGATTTCATACAAGTGTTGCAAATCTGTAACATTACTGAAGGACTGATCCAAAACACTGTCAATCGGTTGAATAGTAGTTATGTTATCAATAAACTGATCGTTAATCACTTCTTGTGGCGAAAAATATCCAAAACTGTGTTTAAAACTCTGATTATATACAATAGTAATACATAAATAGATTGCAATCAAAACAATTAGCAAAACATTAAAAACTATAAACTGTTTCCGTTTAAACATTTTATGTTTAATACACGAAAACTAAATAACATTTCAAATGAGTTTAGTTTCAAATGTGAGTCACATCTCAGATATTAATTGAGCGAAACATCCCTTGCGATCAATTGAGTGCACAAAAAAGTGAACAGGATATCTATGGAAATTATCATGTTTGCCATAAATACTATAAATGTCGATAACAAAAGACATTGATTTCCAGTCCTTTTTCACCAAACAATTATCAATTCAATTGACATCAAAATCATATCATATTTCAATACAAATAATAGTTTTCAATATAAAACAGTTTACAGTTTTTGTGTTGAAAATTGTTGTTCACATCAAAAATAAGTGCCAAATATTATTCAACTATATTAATCATCAATGTATATGAACAAGGTCTATTTCATAAACATTTCTCACATATTCATAAAAGGCATTTGTTCGCATTGGTTGTAACTATTGATTTTATGTGATTATTTATCTTATCTTGGTTTATTAATAAAGATAATCACTATTTAAACAACACTTAACTTCTATACCAACACTACTAAAGAGCAGATGAGGCGCAACAGTTGACATGACTTTCACACATAATACTCAATGGTTTTAACTTTATGTGATTTCGACGTATAATATAAGTGACGTCTATTTCAGTGGAAAACCTTATGAAAGGATTTACTTTAAAAATAATTTGTCTGAAAATAAATTTCTCCGATAATTAGTTTTTGAATTATGAATACATAACACAAACAAAAAGAGCAAAACTTTTAGTGAAATACTGTTTTTGAAGACATTTTTAGAACTCAAGTCTAATTGAATTTTTAAGCGAAAACATTAATCTTTTTGCCATTTTTTATGTCATTTTGTGGGCAATAAAAACCATTTGATTATCGCTTTTATTAATTGTTGTTTCGGTTTAACGTAATACGAGAAATATAGCACACAATACAACAGAGAAAGTAATCAAAATATTGTTTCCAAGAGACATATGGCTGAAAATTGATCTGGTTATTTTTAGACATCGCACAAACAGAGAAAATTATAAGGATGCGAATTACTATTGGAAACCAAAGGATTAGGATAATTACATTTAAGCTCGCAATCAATTTCTAGGTCTTCATTAAAAATCGATTTTCATATGAATTCCTATGAAATCGTAAAAAACAGGTGTTTTTTGTTTGACTTTTCCTAAACTCTATTAAACTTTACTCATATTTCTCGTGAGATCAACAAATTAAATGAGTGGGGCGTTTCACTTTGAGAATAAAGTTCAGGGTTAATTACAATAAAAATCATTTTAGTTTAATGATTCTGATCATAGTCTGAGTCAATTTTCAGACGTAGATTTCAAAACATAATCTATAACAAACATAAACATAAGCTTGGAAATTTAATTAATTTTCATTAAATATTATGAATGCTTTGGTGAAAATGAGAAGAGGAAAGGCTTTCATAATGTTTTTTAAGATAAATAGCTGTTGAAAAAGGAGTTAAAACACATATTTTTGTCTTAACTTTTATTGATATTTCATAGAAATTGAGAAATGAGTGAATCCGAGACTTAGTTCTCCACTCAATGACAGCAAAACTCAGAATAATAAGAATTGATATAAAAAGTATTCAATTAATTACAAAATCTATAATTACAGATATTTTCAGTGATTTTGAAAAAAGTCTCAAATATAATGTCAGGTGAAATGCAAAAGCGAGTGAAAGGAGAGGTAAAAAATTATTGGATAAGAATAAGTCTTATAGAATGACTAACATTTGATGTGACTATTGATAGTTATTGATAGTAATCAATTGATGACAAACTTTAAATAGTAGTATCAAGTGATCAAAAGTGTTATTTGATTCAATAGTGATGTTATATAATGTTAATACAATAATTATTAATTTATGATTATTTATTAATTATTAATTTATTGATGCAATAATTTATGAGAAGATGAAATTCTTGAGAAATATCCAAAATTAGTGAAAATAGACATAAATTATGAATATAGATATAGAGCTCATTTAAAAACTAATTCTCTACCAGGAATAAATTGATTGAATTCAAGATAAACAATGATTGAGAGCTAAACAATTTTCTTATTGTTGTCTCGCATTTAGTTTTAGTCAAAGAATTAATTCAATGGAAAAATCAATTGCTATTCAAACTGAGGGCTCATCTCTTGGGACATGACTTGGAATTCATTAGACTTTGAATTTTCCGAATGAAATATTTGTTTTGATCTTCTCTACAGACTATGGATAATATGGACTCTTCGTATATATTGCTTGTGATTATTCTTGTCATTGCATTCATCGCTTTCATGACATTTGTTTATATCTCATACTTATTCAGTGAATATTTCCGATCATTCAAACAATTTTTCAAACATTTATTTATTTTTCTATTAATAGAAACGCTTTTAATCCGTTCGTCAGTGAGTCCGACAGAAAGGACTCCTCTGTTGTCATCAGTTGGCGATCATATTGGGAACAGACCTCAAACTAATCGGACAGTCAATGCAATACCTAATGAATTGCGATTAGAGATGCAAGAAGTGAATGAGTCTCCGGAAAGCCTACAAACTATAAGATCTTCTAAACATTACTGAATATAAATAATTTTTCGATAGATTTGTTTCAATTTAAACCTTAGTTTTACTCATTATTTCATAAATTGTTTTCCACTTCAAAAGTATACACAAAATAATTTATATTTGAAAATGAAATAAAATTTTTCAATAAAAGTGAAATTAATGGAAACCTATTTAGCTTTATCTAGATCAATAATCGTAAAAATACTTTATTGCCGAGAAAATTGAAATAGTTTTTGTCAGAATCTCTTTTGTCAATAAATAATAATAAAATTCTTTAATATTTGTATAAAAGTAGAATTTTTATGACTTTATCACTAATTACTCATTTAATGACTCGATTTTTGTCATAATTTGAAACAATAAGTACTTATATTTCTATTAGAACAGACCTTGATCATTTATGTAACAATGACCTAATTCCGGATTAATTTATATTTTTGTTTACATGAATAGCAATGAGACAAAGGAATGACTCTTCTGTATCATATGATAAATAAAAACCCTTTCGTATGAAAAGATGTAAAAATAAATGTCTCGTCATTTGAATCCTCGTCACAAACCGGATAATAAAAAGACAAATGTTTTGAATATTTGCAATACTTTTGCAGAAAACAAAAAAAGTAAAGCAATAAAAACATTTGTTGTTGAAGTGGTTAATTCAGTTTAGCATGATCAATTTTGTCTTCACATTGAAATATTTGATTCTAGCAAAATGTCAAGTCTTCCTTTAATTACATTATTACTGACTTTGTCTTCAATTATTTTAAGACAACAAAACCATTACAATAGAATCGGTTCAAGAAATGAGTGGAACTCTTCGTATGACTTCATTGTGATCGGCGCCGGTTCTGCCGGATCTGTGGTCGCCTCTCGACTCTCTTCAATCTCTTCCTTCAATGTATTACTATTGGAATCCGGAGCTGAAGAGACAATTGTGTCGACAATGCCATCAAAAAGTGATTCTTTGAAAGAGAGTCAAATGGATTGGAATTATACTATAGTTCCCCAAAAATATTCTTGTTTTGGACTCAATCAGAGGCTAATGAAATGGCCCAGAGGTCATGCCATTGGAGGCACATCTTCTATCAACAGAATGGTTAATAAATATTTTGGTTATATTTTTTTTAATCAAAATTTTCTGAAAATTCATTCAAACTTTGAAATCCTTTCCCAAACTATCGCTGAAATACTTTGCTATCATTTTTCAGTAATTAATCAAAAACTGTAAACTTTTGCCAAAAAATATATTCATTACTCAAATCTATAGATGTTTTTATTATTTCAGTGAAAAAGTCTTTAAAATTATTGAATTTTTAATTGAATTGAAGGCACATCTGAGGGGAAACCCAATAGATTTTGACAAATGGTCGGAATCGGGTGCCGACGGCTGGCAGTGGTCTCAAGTGTTCCCTTATTTTCTTCGGTCAGAGAATGAAACGGATCCACAATTGGCTAAAAATGGTTATCACTCGACATCAGGTCCACTCACAATATCAACGCCTCCTGAAGTGGATCTACTGACCAGACAATGGGTGACGGCATCCAATTTGTTGGGTTATCCCATAATTGATTTGAATGGCAAACGAAGAATCGGAACGGGAATAGTGCAGAGGACTGTCCGCAACGGTGTTCGCCAGTCCTCGTCAGAGGCATACCTCCAACCGGTTTATGACCGAAAAAATCTTCACATTTTGACCAAAAGTTTTGTTACAAAAATACTTTTCAACGGAGAGAGTCGGGCCGTTGGGGTGGAGTTCATCAGAGATGACCACAAATATGTGGTCAAAGCCAACAAAGAAGTGATCGTTTCTGGCGGTGCTCTTAATTCACCACAACTTCTGATGATTTCAGGTATTTGTCATTTTCTAAATAATTTTCACAATTTTAGTCATTCTTCAGGAGTCGGTCCCAAAAAACATTTGGAAGACTTGGGTATTGAAGTCATTTCAGACCTTCCCGTTGGAGACAACCTTCAAGACCAGCCCCGGGTCTATGGCGTACACTTCTTGACTAATTTCACGTTTACCGACAGAACGCCAACACTTGAGTCACTTTCAAAGTACTTCATCGACGGCTCCGGACCTCTGACTCAATCGGATTATTCGGTGACACTCTTCCAAAGCTCTTTCGTTAGTGAAGCCGATTGGCCGGACATTCAGTTGGGTTTCATTCAGTCGAGTCCTGCGTCCAGCCGTTCGAGCGGTAGTGCGACGGGAATCGAGGACCAGATTTGGGATCAATTTTATAGTCCGTATTCTAATAGAAGTCAATTCAGTATTTCAGTAATACTTCTAAGACCTAAAAGTAGGGGAACCGTCAGATTGCGGTCAAGCGATCCCAAAGACAAACCACTCTTAGATCCGAACTATTTCTCCGACCCTCAAGACGTCGACACAATAGTTGAGGGCATATCCGAGGCTTACAGAATAGCGTTATCGCCATCACTCAAGTCCTTCGGAGTCGAGCCCTTCACAACTCTTGTCAATGGATGTGAGGCATACCATAACTCCAACTTCACTTCACCCCCACCTGAGTATCTCAAATGCATGGTTCGAACCCTGACCTCATCGTCAGCCCATATTGTGGGCAGTTGTAAAATGGGGTCACTTAACGACACATCAACTGTTGTCGACCCTCATCTTCGGGTCAAAGGAGTGTCTAATTTGCGAGTAATCGACGCTTCAGTTATGCCTCGCGTAGTGTCGGCCAACACTAATGCGGCCACAGTTATGATCGGCGAATACGGGTCTCAACTAATCATTGATTTTTACCGAAGACAACAAAATTCATAAACAAAACGATTTCTTTTGAAAAGTTTTCAAAACATAAGGCAAAGGTATTACTTAAAGGACAGACCACTCATTGTGTTATTCATTAGAAGTCCATTAAATATGCGATAAAATGTTTAAACAGTATTTCAATTGAAAAACAAAATCAAATTCTATAGTAAAGCACAGCATAAGGAGGTGTCGGAGAGGGTTACCCATAAAACCAGTTGTCCTTCGATTTGATTACTTAATCCAAAGCTTTATTTTTCATAACTCTTTGTTAATAACAAAAAGTTTTTTATTTTCAAAAGAAATAAATATTTCCCCGAATCTATTCGTTCGGATTTTCCAGAATTGCTTTAAATTTTTTCAATGATTTTTTTTGTGTAACTCTTTGCACACCTTTTGTTCAACAAATCGATTCAAAAAATCTAATCATTCGATGGATTGCTATCTCTTTCAATGACTACAATTATTTCTTGAGAGGAATCCCATGAAATACAATGTCTTTTGTTTCGAAACTTATAATTCTTGCAATTATCTCATCAATTGGTGATTGCATTCAAAACAGGGATAGTAATGAAACCCCAATTATATTCCCTGACGATAGAGAACAGCCCAACACCAATCCAGTCGTTAATAATCCCGTGAAATGTAAACCAAAGGATTGTCATACGCCTAATGTCTGCTACCTTTACCTCAACGATGAGACACCGGTTGGTCAGTGCCTTAAACCCGACGGCACTAAAGGCGTCTGTTGTGAACCTGACGTCAAAATTATTGGCAATGATTTTGAACGTAAGTAACGAAAGAGTTATTAATAAAATTAATTAATAAAAATATTTTTTAATAAAACAATTTTCAGTTGAAATCCGAGTACCGAAAGACTACAAGAGACGACCCGTCAGACCAGTGAAGGACTCAAATATAACACCTAATGACTTGAATGAGGCCCGAAAGGTGGCTGTAGTTTATCTTAACAAACAGGACAGGCTTGAGATCACACTCAGAGAGAAGGATCTGTTGGCAAAGAGTGGTTCCCGAGAGTTCTCACACCAGAACTTCTTTGGCAGAAGTCCTAAAGCGGTAGAACTGTCCAGAGATGCTGTCATTGCTCTGCAAACAGCCATTCATTTGTCTAAAGAGTGAGTCTTTATTAGAAAAACAAACAACACTACAGATTCTGAAGCACAGCATAAATAACTTTTTGGAAATACACATAATTTTCGTTTAGGAAAGGGTTTAGTATAGAAGAGCGTCGGCTCCGTTTTCCTTCAATTGATTTGAGAACCACTCGAATGAATAATTTGTGTCCAAAAGAACCGGAATGCATATCAACCAAATACAGGAGCCCTGACGGTGTCTGCAATAACCGACGCAACAGATCCTGGGGTTAGACCTCATGAGTAGAGCAAACAAACCATTTATTTATAGTTTAATTGAATTTCAGGCAAATCTATGCTAACGTTTGAACGACTATTAGAGGCCTCATATGCCGACGGAATTAACGAACCGAGAGTTTCAGTCGATGGCAGTCCTCTTCCCAGTGCTAGAGATGTTTCACTGGCTTTGGCACCCGATAGGAATCAGCCCAACAAGAGGTACACACTTATGGTTATGCAATTCGGACAGTTTATTGACCACGACTTAACACATACGGCCAGCACTAGGAGTATACCCAAAGACATAATTGGCTGAACTATTGATTAGAATATTTTGATTTATTTCAAATTCTAGCGAACGATAACTTTCCTCTTCTGTGTTGTGGGGAAGCCTTCCGTCAGGATCCCCGTCTGGTTCACCCTGCTTGTTTTCCTATCTTCATACAAAAGAATGACCCCTTTTATGGAAATTTTGGTAGAAATTGATTCAAAATTCAAAAATAATTTCAATTCTCTTTAAATATAAGGCCAGACGTGTTTGAATTTCGTGCGGTCGGCGCCGGCTATCCGTCCCAACTGTCAATTGGGTCCTCGCGAACAACTCAACCAATTGACCGCATATTTGGACGGAAGCAATATTTATGGGTTTGGTATCCCTTTCTCCGCAAACAATGCACTCATTTTTTATTAAATTTCAGATCAACTGAAGAGAAGTCTCGTTCGCTGAGGAGTTTCCGTAAGGGACGGCTTCGGGTCTCGATTGTCAACAAACGTCAGTTCCTGCCGTTTGACAACTCTAATGGCACCAATTTCTGTGGTATTCCCCGCGAGCAACAGCTCCAGTGCTTCGAAGCCGGAGACGGAAGAGCCAACGAACAGACGGAACTGACTGTAATGCACACCATATGGATGAGGGAACACAATAGAGTGGCTGAACTGTTATCCAAATTGAACCCGGGGTGGAACGATGAGATACTATACCAGGAAAGTCGTCGTATAGTCTGCGCACAACTGCAACACATTATATACAATGAATTTCTGCCGATAATTATCGGTCGGAACGCAATGAAAAAGTTCAGTCTTTTTCTGACCCGAGAGGGGTATAGCAGTAGTTATTCGCCCGAAATAAACGTCGGGATCACCTCATCGTTCGCGACGGCGGCCTTTCGTTTGCATACTTTGATCGAAGGAAACATCAAATTATTGAATGAAAACAATAGAGTTGTCGACAGACTTGAGCTCAAGACTCAGTTCAATAATCCTCAGATCCTTTACAAACAGAAAGCACTCGACCTTATGGTCAATGGATTGACGGGTCAGCCCATACAACAAGGTTTGTATTGAAAATAAAGTGAGCTAGATCATTCACAGCATAATTGTATTGCTTCAAAGGCGACAACTTTTTCACACGCGATGTAACCAATCATTTGTTTCAACCGATTGGACAGCCATTCGGTATGGATCTGATTGCTCTCAATATTCAAAGAGGTAATAGAAGTGTTTATCCACTTAACCATGCTAATATTTTTGATAACATTCTTGATTGAAGGTAGAGATCACGGACTGCCTTCTTATAATAAGTTTCGCGAAGTATGTGGTCTGAAGCCAATCAAAGATTTTCAAGACTTGTCTACTATTATAAACCCGAGTGTCGCTCAGGCCATGAGTCGAGTCTACCGTTCGGTTGAAGACATCGATCTCTTCATTGGAGGCGTTTCGGAGAACCACATCAGCGGAGGTTTAGTCGGACCCACATTTGCCTGCATTATAGCGGAACAGTTCCGTCGACTGAAGACTGGCGACAGGTTTTGGTTCGAAAACGGAGGCCTCGAGTCGTCGTTCACAGAGGAACAGCTAAAAGAGATCAGGAAATCCAGTCTATCGCGAGTCCTGTGCGAAAACAGTGACGTCCAAGTTATGCAACCCTTGGCTATGGTTCAGACTTTTGATTGGTGAGAATCATTCAAAATTGATCTTGCAAGTTTTCATGCTAAATCATTGAATAGGAACCCGAAGTTTGATTGCAATTCCAATGAAATACCTCGAATCGATTTGAGTTATTGGAAAAATGAGCCTGTCTGGTCTTAAACATTACGGAACAAACGAATCGAAATTTATTTAATGTGAACAGGATAATTTAATTGATAATGATTTTGTTTGACACATATTTTTCAAAAATTAAGTGCAAATCCAAAAATATTTTTAAAATAAATAATTTTTGTGTGAAATACAAATTCAATTTCAATAATAACGTAAATTACAGACACATCTGCGGCCAAACCGTCCGCTGCAGTAACCCATCCTTCCTCTCGTGAACTGACAATATCTTTCACATTGAAATGGTCTGAAGGGACAGCCAAGACTTCGCCCATAGCCCACACCGAAGCCGTAAAATTGACTCTCAGCTGGAAATCAAATTTTTTATTGAAATTTATGTCAAATAAAAAATGCGAAACAAATGAGTTCTTACCATAATTTGCGGTCAAAACCATTAAAACAAATGCAAACAAAAGTAATTTGTCTTTCATTTTGACACAAAAATCCAGAAAACTTTGCGTTTAAACCAAATATTGAAAATCCAATCAAAAGAACAATTGTCTGAAAACTTCAATCAAAAGGTCGAAAATAAATTCACAAAAGAGTTGTTTCATTCATTTTATACCTATTTTTAAACCCAATTTTTTGAAAAACATTTCTCGAAATTACTAATTGATTTAAATTTCGCAAAAATTTTTGCCAATTTTTTGGCATTCGTTCAGCAGATGAGTCAATAATAATGAGACAAATATCCGCTTAATTTAGTTAATTATTACATTTATTACTGAAATTTCTATTCTAGGAACAAGAGTTCAATTGTTTACCTGGTATTCAGTTCATGATCATTTTAAAATGATTCATTTGCATATTGCACCAAAAACAATTTACTAGAGGTAAACAAGATCATTTAGTGACAATGAAAATCGTAAATAACTCAATTTCAAAGTTAATTAGTATTTGATCAATAAAGTCATCCAAAGGTCGAATAAAATTAAATTGGATTGTCCTAGATTATGGGTAATAAAAATGACAAGATTGAATTTATTTGAATTTTTTCCCAAAAGACTTTGACTGCAAATAAATGCCCACAAATTCTCATAAAACGAGGAATAGTTTGGGATTTTTTTTGCAAAAGACTCTAATTTAAAAACCATTTAATCATATAATTATTGAAATTGTATTTTGAAAATACATTTATAATTGATCTAGTTGTTGTTGTTCTAGCAAAACATGATTTTATTCTATCTATAGATAGTAATCAATTGTTTGTTGACCTCAGGTAAAACCGAAACCCAAGTCCAATATTTCTGTTTCTTTGAAACATAAGTCGGGTTAAAGTTGAGGTCAGCTCTTCGGGTAAAACCAGTTTCATGTCGGGGTAGGGGTTCTTCAGAATGTAAACCCTATTGCCATCCAAATGGCGTATTCGGAATCGATCTGAATATTGATCGTAGGCTAAGATAACAAGACCTGAAGGAGGGGTTCTGATCTCTACTTCACCATATAGTCGGAACCCTCCCAAAGCGTCTGAAAGAGTTATTGTGATTGGTGTGGACTCTCCTTCAGTCGGTAATTCATTGGACTCATTCTGTACTAAACGGACTGGTATTGGATTCGAAGAAAATTTGACGCAAACCATAGAATAGTTGGTCTCAGATTTGAAATCAAAGAGAATCGAAGAGAATTGCTGTCGACAGACGGGACAACATCTGTTCCGCAGCGACCACTCAAACAAACATTGATAACAGAATTGATGTTTACATTCATTAGGTGTCGATATTTTGTTGATTGCGTCCATACAAATGGGACATTTATCACTCGGAAGGGGTCTCTTTGCATCAGTTTTTGGTTCATCGACCCGTTGCTCAGTTCTTCGCTCAGACCTCTGTTTTACTCTCTTTCCAAAACAATTTCCCATTTCTTGGAATCAAAATATTTAAACGAAAACTGTTTTCCTATAAATCGATAATTGATTTAAAAGTTTTGAGAATTTGTTGTTTAAATCAATTGTTGAACACATATAACAAACATTGAAAATCTCAGATTTCATTCTTTATATTCTATTAATTCTAAAAATATATATAATCAAGCTCCTCCAGATTTTGTTCCAGAACATCCACTTTTGAAGATTAAATAAAATTAATGAAAGTTTTGCTTCAATTTAGAGTAATGTAATACTCGTCTAAACCTCTGTTGACTCATCTGTGAGGACAGAGAGGACAGCATCTTCTGTCTGGAGTCAAATGATAAATTCATTCATAACAGAAGTGATGTCTTCACGTCTCATCAAAAGCCATCCTATTCTCTGATTAAATCCCAAAAGATGGGACAGACCTCTGACTTTCATTTCTCTTTGTTTTCCCAAAACAATTACCCATTTCTGAGAACCAGAATCTCATAATAACTATTCGTTTCTCAAAAAAAAGATTTGTTTGAATTGAAAAATATTTTCAACGAAAAGATTTAATCGATAGAAAAATAATTATTAGAATTATAGCAAAAATGACATCAATTTTATTCAAAAAATTTGTAAACAAATCTTAAAACAATTTTTATGATAACATTCGCCTAAAATTCATTACAAATAAATTATTTGAAATAATTGTTTTTGAATTGAATTTTGCTTTTCTGGCAAAAAGTGAAGTAATTTTTCAAAATATAATTAATTAAAAATAGAGATAAGAACCGAAAGAATTTCAAATAACAAATATTTTTGGGCTTCAAAACAATTTTTATTCAAAAAGAAGTTTTCAGAAAAACAATAGATTTAATTGAATTCTTTGTTTATTATAAAATTGTTTTCCTATCTATAAAAGCATTTGATTTTAATATTAATTTCATTTCTTTTGATATCATTAAAAATTTTAATCCATTAAAACAACAATTTGTTTGACATTAAAATTAATTTCCAGAATTAAAGTGTCGTTAATATTATAAAAGTTAGAATTCAAAGGAATGTTAGACTTGTTTTACGATTTGAATTATGAAAAGCAATTATTAGTAACAGAATTATAGAACAGACGGTTTAGGGACAGACAGGAAGAGTAAACACTTTTGATAGTCGTCTCAAAGAAAAAAATTATTAAATAATTATAATGTATTTCAATAGAAATAAAATATTTATTAAACATTATGTCCTTTCAAGCATTCAACGGATCAGTCGCTGAAAAGCAGTCTTTAATCTGAAGATATGGCACTCCATTTCATGTCCAGTGCTATTATCACACAATTATTCGCATAAATCATTCAAATAAACGTCAGAAGAAAAAAAAATTATTATAAATATTTTGGTTTACTTTTATTAAAATTTAATATTAGTTTTGCACTAAAAATATAGAAATAATTCACTGATAGAGAGAAGTATTTGAAGAAATAAATTCGAGAACTTTATATCAGATTCCAAGTCAAGGATATCGTCTGATATTTATTTGTCTTTCAATTGTCTTATAACTCATATCAAAATCGATTCAAAATTCAATCGAAAAAAGTGTTTTGTCTTTTGAGTCAAAACTTTAATAATTATTATAATAATACTTAAAATCGATTAATAAATTGAAATAATTGGCATTAATTTGTAAGAACAGAATCTAAGGACAGGCACCTGAAGAATACACATATGTTTGATAGTTATCCGGGGATTATCTCCTGTCCTGATATAACAAGTAGTCCTTCAGAGCTGTCGGCAAATTCAGATCAGACGAGACTCTGTTGAGCCGTGACTTTCCGACTTCGCGGCGGATCACTCGTCTGCAGATGTCTTTCAGTGCCAACGGTTCCGCTAATGACAAGAAAAGAAGAGAAAAACGTTAATTAATTTACTGAATAATAAATTCTGTGATTGTCTTAAGTCTTGAGCTAAAACTCTGAGACAAATGAAAAATGGGAGACAACTCCAGAGCAGAGATCTGACAGCTCTGGAGAAGAAGATAATGGTTTTCACTATTCAGTGGACAATAAATTCATTGAACTCTTGGCTCAAAGAAACAGAAGAATTAGTTGAAGTAATTACTGAATCACTGTTTTGTTGCAATTAATTATTAAAAACATTAACTATTAGTTCAAACAATTATCAGAAAAGAGAGAAAAACAAAAACAAAATATTCTATAATTTATTCCTCGAATTAATGGTCAGAATAAACCTTTTGCTTATCGCAACAAATGGTCTAAATATAACTATTTTGAAGATTTTTATTGATTTTTCAAATTAAATCGATTAAGAAATTAATGATTTTAAGCCAAGATAACTTAATTTAACTAGAAAAGGTGAGGTACTTTCTAATCAGGCAAAACAAGCGATAAATTAATGGTTCAGATTCTGTACAATGACTGCAAACAGACCTCTTTCTCTCTTTCTCTCTCTCTCTCTCTCTCTCTCTCTCTCTCTCTCTCTCTCTCTCTCTATTCCTCCCTTTCTCTCCTTTGATGTGATTCTCTCGGAAGGAATGAAAGACAATACGAGAGGAAAAAGTTTTCTCTTCTTTTGTTTTTTTACTTTCAAAGGCAGTGATTAATGGTTAGAGTAATTAAGTGAGCGCTACAATCACCAGAGGAATGCCTAATAATGAATAATGTTAGTAATGTTACACTATGTGTGCCTGTGCTGTGCTCTGCCTATTTGGCACTACCAGATCGCAATTGATTAGAGTAACGCCAGAACCTGTTCAGCACAAACATAACATAGATATCTATAAATTGGAGCCAAAAATCAAATGGAAACACACTCTTTGAATGGGAAGTCCATTAAATGGCCAAAAGAGATAACAGTATTTGGCAGTTGAGGAGAGGATCGGCCATTAATTCTAAAGTTGATGCCGAGTATTGTTTGAGTCCAAAGAAATAAATTCAAACAAAAAGATAGAAAAACAATCAAATCAACTGAATTCTCGATAAAGTTTTGTTCAGTTATTATAGGAATCTGAGATCAAAAGATATTTGTGTTATGTTTTGTTTCCATCAAAACAATTATACATCAAATTTATATCACATTTATATAACAATCTGTTATTGTTTTGGAAATACTTCACAAAAATAAATCCTTAAAATACGGGTTTCCTCACAAGAAATGAGATTTTCTGCTTATTTCGCACTAAAACTGATCTCTGATTTCAGTTTTGATTAAAATTTATATAAATACGACTTTTGGGTCACTTCTTCTCAATATAACAGCAGTTTTCGTGTAATTTATGGCAAAATGAATGAAAAAATATTCTTATTATGAGATAAAAAACAATTTCTTTCATCAGATTTTCATTAAAATTATTTCAAACATATTTCATAAATAAATCTGTTCTTAAAAATATATTTTCCGTAAAAAAAGTATTTTCAAACATTTTTTTAATCGTTAATAAAAATTTCAGCCAAAAATTTGAAGCAAAATATTTTCAAAAACATTCAGTGATTTGATGTTTAAGTGTTTCGTAAATTCATACGAAATAATCAAAAGCTCACAAAACAGTGAAAAACAGACAAACATTAGAATCTTATCATTAGATTCAGTCAAATGTCAAAATAGATAATAAAAAAAATTTTACTTTGATTTGTCAGACATATGACTCTCAAAATGCATTTGAATCTGAATTTTCAAACAATAATAAACAGTTTTGGGAATTAAATGAAAGATACGTTGCTTTGAAATAATGAAACATTTTTTTCCGAAATGTTTATAACGAAAAATATTTTCCGAAATTGTTTTGAAGATTAAAATAATGCGAGAGAGAGAGAGAGAGAGAGAGAGAGAGAGAGAGAGAGAGAGAGAGCAGATGTTTGAATGGAGTTTTGAATTGAAAGAACTATTGTTAAAAACAGAGAAGACTTGTTTGGCCAGTCGTAAGGACGGGTATACCTCTAGAAAAACTGGAAAAATGCAAAATTTATGTCAACAAAAGCACTGCATAACAACAACCAAAATAAGGTTTCCCTACGAAACACATTTGCGAACGAATACCAGAATTATTTTCGGAGAAGTTTTTTCACTGTTTTTTTTAATTCAAAAAAAACGTTTGGCTCAACCTCTCCAGAGTTATCAGTGAGACTCTGACGGCACTGATTATCAACAGAAATAGAAAAACAGTTATTCAATGCGTTTATAAAAACTGGTTAAACAGTCGGAGATAACAGTAGTTTGAGAGCAATGACAAGTCAATGAATGCCCTCTTCCCAGTGCTAACACACTATTTGGAAAAGGGAGGCATTGAATCGCAGGGCACCCGAACTCTAATTAACAGTATTTTTAATCTGAAGTTTAAAAATAAATCTTTTATTCAAATATAATAATCTGTTGTTAAGTAAACTCTTTTATTGAATAGATTTTTATATTTTTTTTATATTTTTTTTCTTATTATAATATCTTCTGTTGACCTCTATTTTCAAACTAATTTATTTGGAAATCACTTCAGAAATGGGTGTAAAACAACATTATTTGTCACACAATTGATATTTAATTTGTTATTAACGCCAATAAATTATTAATATCTGATAAAACGATAATTTATTGGCTTTTCATACATTTTTGTTGCTTTTTATTACTCAACAAAAATCAATAAATAATTTTGATTTTTAAAGACAAACCTTTTTTTTGATTAATTAAATAACTTTTAAGAAGAAAAGACTTAAAGATTTTTTAAAACAACAGTTGAGTCCCAGTTCTAAAAACTACAGGATTTGATCATAGAATACAAACAAATATATTCTCGAAAATATTTGAAATACTAAACTAGTTTATATAAGAGACAGTTCAATTGTAACCAGATATGTGTGCTTGTTAAAACACTGCCAAATTATATATGGAAAAGAACTTTACAGAATTGAAATTCAAGTGCAATCAATCAATTTTCTTCTGTAGTTTTTCAGCCGACCCTACTTTGCACAGAATATTGTAATCCAGATTAAGCTGAATATAATTTTATTCTGAGCCCAAATACATGAGAGGATTGTGTGTCGAAAAAGATTTTTACAGAGAATATGAGAGAGAGTGAGAGTGAGAGAGAAAAAAATTAGAGATTAGTGACAGAAAGTGAAAAATTGTTAGAAAGGATTTGTTTGATTTTTAAGGGGACGGCATATGTTTGTTAGGATAGGGCAACACTCTGGCAACAGTAAAAGTGGATGAAAAGTGTAGTCCCTTTCGGGTATTATCTGTCGTTTTACGTTCAAAAGCAATAGATATTAAAGATATTGAACTAACTTTTGATACACGAAAATAAATTTCATGCGATTGACTCAAAGCATAGGAATTATTACTTTTTTCTTCTCGTCTCTCAATCGTTGGGATAATAAGGCTCTCAAAAATGGACTCAAC
Organism: Tectocepheus velatus; assembly: GCA_034700625.1. Taxonomy (NCBI): domain Eukaryota; kingdom Metazoa; phylum Arthropoda; class Arachnida; order Sarcoptiformes; family Tectocepheidae; genus Tectocepheus; species Tectocepheus velatus. The sequence goes on from JAQIXV010000070.1 coordinate 18,281, forward strand.
TGTTCGCCCATTTGACAGGCATTAGGCAGACGTGTGGCTCAGTTTTGTATACATAGTCACAGAGAGAGCGGAAGAGATCGCCCGAAGGCACGAAAAATTCTGTGCGAAGGAACAGATGGTGGCGAGAGCTCATCACAACGACCAAAACGATAGCTACCAGACCCGTAAATATTCTGTTTTTCGAGTGAATATAATTCGCGGATATATATTCACGAAAGGCATGAATTGATAAATAAATGTTTATTATTATTAACGTCTCGTAAACGTCACCTCAAGGCTAAACATGTATTCAAAGCACAAAATCAAATACTAAATTAATATTCAAACGAATAGATTACAACTCATTAAACAAAAAAATTTTAATTATTGTTTAGTTTTGCGTAAAAATACTGTTTATAAGTATTAAACAAAACATATTTGAAAACTTATTCATCCAGATAAATGATCAGGTGATGAGCTAGGGCAATGGTCCAGCAGATGATATTATCGGCTATCAATTTATACTTTGGATTACATTTTTGTTGATAGACTTCGTAATGAATTAGTTATTTATTGGAGACGAAGACCTCTCCTCTCAGATAATATACACTTTTATGGGTTATATCAAGTGATTTATTATCGGCTTATTTTTGCCAATCGATTCTAGCAATTAATGGCAGGCTTTGTATAAGTTATTATTAGACACTCTGGAAAATAACCAGCAATAACTGTTTGAACTGTTTATAATCTAGCTAGGTTTACAAATTAAACGAGGAAGTAATTCCAGGAAAACACTTCCATCAGAAAAATAGATCAGATTTTTCTTAACTAAAAGTGAATTTTGATATTCGGAAGACATCCACACAAAAAAAGTGGAGAAAAATTCATTTGTAGTGTAAATAAAGCGAAATATTTTCCGTTTCTGTGGACTCTTTTATCTTCCATTTATGGGTAAACACAAGGGTTTGAGAGTTCATTAAAACTGTATTTTAAAAACTGAAAACATTTCTAAACATTTCTTTTGAAATACTCATCAAATTCTATGACTAATTCTTATGGACTCTAAACAGATATAAAGAGATTTGAATTTGAAATTCAAAACAACTCCTGATATGAGCTGAAGGTTAAGGAATTTTCTCTGAAGTTTCAATAATTGAAGAGAAAAAAGAGCCATAAGTTTATATGGCTTTCAATAAATATAGAAAAACAAAATAACTTTTCAATTACGACAGTAATAGTTATCTATGAATTTGAGACAAAACCTGAGAAACCTGTGATTACAGAAATTGAATGCAAAATCAAATTTCATAAACACTTTTTATGTAATAAACAATTGTCTAAAATTAGATTAAAAGTAATTATCAGTAAAAGCATTGCAACAAAACGGGTAAAAAACGTTTGGATTTCGTTTCAGAAAAAAATTTTCAAAATTTTATTTTCATTTATCCATTGAATAGACTATTAAAAGATTTTTCGATAAATAATACAATAATTGAAAAAAAACAGTTATTTATAAAGAGATTGAAAACTAAAATAATTTTTTTTTGTAATAATAAAAAAAAGTTGTTATCGTTTGGAAGAATTGAAAAAATATTCATACATTTGAGACACAAAATAAAAAATGAATTCCCTCTCAAACTGAGAGATGAGAAAAAACCTATTCTTCCGATGAATTATTAAAAACAGTTTTTTGAGAAAAATTATAATATAATTAAATGTGAATTAAAACACATTTTATAGTCAAATACAATATTAATAAAAAAAGGAAAGACATTATAATTATTATTAATAAATATTATAATAAAATACATAATTATTAAAACATTTTCTTTTTATCTAATCGTTTGAGAAATCAAATAAAAAATTGTTTCACTTTTTTCTCAGTAACTGTTGTTATCGTCGTTTGATTTGTGGCTTAAAATCGATTTTAAAAACAAATACTTCTCGAGTGAAGAGTTTTTGTCACATATTTTGTGGTGTTTTTTCATATTTTGAATGAATTGAAAAGTCTTTTGAAAACAATTCTCAGAGGACAGGGAGAGGAGAGATATTAGAAGTTCATAAAAACAGTGAGAAATGTGAGGCACTTATACTCTAATTAAATGAAACACATAATCACTGATAGAGGAGATAATCGGTGATGGCTTTCGGCAGATTCAGCTCTTCCGACAGTTTCGATATTCTCGACTTTCCTGCCTCTCGACGGATAACTAGTCTACAAATGTCTTTCAGTGGTAACGGTTCGGCTGTTGGGCGCGAAAAATCAAATTAAAAAACAATTCAAAAATCAAAACAAAAATTAATTTCAAATTTCATATAAATTGAGCGGAAAATAGCTTTCGATAAGTGGAAGGGAAGGGAAGACCTCAATAAATAGCAGAGCAAAGGATAACGCGATTTGAGTCAAGAGTTTTCGCAACAAAAACAGAGAAATCAATGAAAGAAGGGGTGATTTTGCCCCCAATTAGAGAGATCGAGATCGAGGTGATTATAAAATTGAAATATCAGATCAAGTGATAGGAAAGGGGTGTTACTTACGGTCGAGTCCTCCGATGTATTTCATAGTGATCTCGCAGTGGCCCCAAACAGAACTCACAATTGGGTAAAGTTTTTTGCCTCTGAGGCCACGGAAGGCCACCCCTAAGTACTGTCCGTCGACGACGAAGGCGAGAGTGCCCTCATCCATGTCCAGCACCACATGGAAAGAGTCCGGAACGACAAACGTCTCGTCATTTGAGAGCACCGATGGATATGTGACTCCGGAGTTGTTTTTCAAGTCGTGGTAGAGTTTATTTCGGCCCAAATCCCAGCCCCAGGACTCGGTGTTGGCCCCGACCAGAGACTGGTAGCCGTTTGTATGCAGATTGGCTTCACTGGTGGCCACACCGACCACTGCGTGGGTACCCCTCTGTCTGGTAGACCACGTGATCTGCCATAAGTGCATACCTCTGGTGTATCCGACCTTTCCTCTGATGCAGTCCGTGCTCTGCGCGACCGGATGTCTGTGAAAGGTTGTCGGGTCGTCCTCTTTGACGAATATGTTGAGCGAACGGTCCTCTTGACTCCAGGCGTGTTTCACTTGTGTCTCATAATTGGCTGCCGGCATATCGAACAGTAGGTCCAGTCTCGCCGGTCGGGCGCTGTCCAGAAGGTCTTTGGTTCGGGAGGCTATCGATGAGGAGTTGTCGCGACTTATCGGCGATTTAATTGAACTGACTTTTTGACCCATTATTGGTGCGAATAGTGGCCAATGGCTCCGATGAACGACACCTACGGGTCTATAGATATAGAATCTTGGCTTTGATTTGCACGGCTTTAGTGGTCCGCACTTTGCACTCGAGGTTGAGGAAGGCTTTGACAGATCGCACCGATAGAGACCATAACCAGAATAAAAATTATTTATACTGTAATTCAATAAAACAAAAACAATTTATTAGTATTTTATTTAATAATTAAGAATCTATTCATATGTTAAACAGTTTTTTGTCTGAAAATTACTTCAAATGTTTTGTTTTCAAAAGTATTTTTCGTATAAAACAAATGTCTTTCGCATCAAATTGTAATGAATTTTGAATTTTACATAAAAACCAAAAAACTTATGAAATAATATGTATTTCCGTCAAATTATTTAATCAATAAAAATATTTAATTAAAACAAAAATTAAAACTTATTTTTTCAAATCAAACGACAAATGATTTAAACACTAATTAAATGAAAAAATTAAAACAATATCTCAAACGATATTAAAACGAAAAATATTTGACTCAAAAACTATATTTGAGTTGTGTTTCAAATGAAAGCGATTTAAGTACTGATTGAATGACTGATTGATTTGTGAACACGTTTTTCAAAATCATTGTCCGATTAATTGCTGGCAAATCGACGCCAAAAATGAAGAGAAAAAAAACAGTTTTTAAATGTTATGTGACTTATGTCTCTTCAGTCACTGATTTTGAGTCACAACTCATTTCCAAATGCATTCAATAAACCTTTGTTTTGACAATTAGTCTCACAATACGTGTCAATACATTCAACAAGTTTTATGAACTCCGAGTCAAAACTTTCTATGAGTTTCTATGAGTCAATAGCTATTCCCTCACCTAATCATAACACACGATAAAAGTGAACAACACTTTTCAACTTTCAATAATACCTATGAAAATGTCGACTCAATAGAGAGACAGTCGTTTAGTTGACTCTTCAGTTCGTTAGTCGTAAAACTTTTGGTACTCTTTTTGGACACAAAACTCAAATCCAATAACAAATGAAAATCGATTTCAAAACTTAAGACGAGTTTTATTAAAGTATTTTGAAATATGAGCTAAACGTTGAGTCTATTGGCGTCTGATTGCGTCAAACCTTTTGAAAAGGTTTGCTGAACTTTTCTCCCATAGAGTCATCGTGTTTATAAACGAGTGAACATGTACATTTTTTGCAACAATAACTGTGCAAAATACGTTTCGTTTTGAATGAGTCAATCATTTCATTATCAAATCGATAAAAGACTTTAACAGTTATTTTTGTCGTACAAAAAACGGATAGTTTTTTATGTTTGGCTTTTTTTATCGCAACTATTAGTTCATAGATTAGATTAAAAGGTTATTCAGTAATAATAAAAACATTTGAGTAAACATTTGATAAGTTGACTGAAAGTTTGAAATATTATTTTCCGGAAAAATTGATGTTTTTGAGGAAAATTCATAAATTCATCTAAAAATATGTATCCGTTTTTGTTGAAGTTCAAGAACAGAATAAAAAACTAATCCATCAAAGTTTAGTCGAAGTAGAAGTAGAAGGACTCACAAGATGATACTCATTGAGCAGAGCAAGCTCAAATGAGGAACAAAATTAATCAAATGACAACATACCTATCAATACTATAATAATACATGATTTATATCCAGAACAGTTCAAACATAAATTAATGGCAAATAACACTAAACACAACACTTATCGACAGAAATATTATTTTTAAAACAAATTTCAAGCGAAAAGTCTTTCTATTTTGGTGGCCATCACTCAGGGATAGGAGAGAGGGATCAGGAGCTTCGAAAACCGACTGCACCCGTAAGAGTCGATCAGTAAACTGTGTTTAAGGTTTTTCTGGTCGAAACGCACAGACCTCTGAGCTCTGGGTCTCTCTCTTTCTTTATTGAGAGTGACTGAGAAAACCAGTGAAATATAATTGCGTTCACAACACAAACGCTATTTTTGGCCACAAATATAGGTTACAGAACACTCAGCATAAGTTTTGAGGAGTATTTATGCCTCAGCTTTTATTTGACGACTGGTCTTAAAACTTTAAGAACTGTTTCAGTGTTAAGGAGAGGGACATAAGGAGAGGTAAGAGGAGAGAGAAAAAGTTTTACACAAAAATCGTATCTCTTTTTCTACCAAACATCTGCTCAATAGAGATATGCAGTAAATATGAGTACTATTTGGGGGCCCGACGTCTTGTGCCAATAGCGTGGCAGACGTCTGGCCTCTGTATGTGTGTGTGTGTGTGTCGGGGGGCCATCAAATATTGTCGGGGCATAGCTCCGGGTCAAATAGCAGAGCACAAGCTGGCTGAGGCACACGCTCCTCGCACACGAACAGCGCACAACCGATCGCACGTACCTTTCAATTGAATTTATTTATTGCGAAAAATCTTTTCAAATATATTTCATATAATATATTCTTCTTCTGTCGTATAATAAGGTTTTTCTTTGTGTTAATAACCGATCCTTTTGGGGCTCTTATCACAGATCGCATCCAACAAAACAGTTATGGATTTTAAAATAGTTTTCATTTGAAAATTGGTTCAAAAGATGTTCACGATTTAGGAGTCGACTCCTTTTTTTAAAGAAATTATTAAGAATTTATAATTAGTATGACTTTCAAACTATCGATACATAAAAATAGCACAGAATATGAGTTTCACAGTATTTTTAAAAGAAAAATTGAGCTGTCGTTCCAATTATTTGTATTGTTTTTTTGTTGCTCAGGGTCTTTGACTCAACAATTATTGACCAGACAGTAGTTCCGATGATATAATGATTTACAGTATTTTTCTTTAAGCAATATTTTGGACGAAAAGAAATGTTTAGACGAAACAAATAGAGGCCTTCGGGGACTTCATAACAAAAAGGTGGCACTTATTGAGCAGCTGTCGCTCTTAAATGGGGAACAGCTATCGGTGGGCACACCGGTGCTGCTGTTGTCCCTGTGTTTCAGATATCACAGTATTATTTGACTGATAATCACTGGCAAACTTCGGGCCCAACACACAAGACCTTAGGTTGTGCTCAAAAGATATGCGAATTGTGTTTATTGTCTGCTGAGATACGGCACTCAACTGGTGATCACCTGCCCTGTGCTCGACGACTGACACCGAAGAGCACTAACACACAAAAAATTTAAGATATATTTAAAGAGAGGGAGAGATGACTGACTGAACGCTCAGTCACTTATGCGTTCATTTATATACAAATATAATATGAGAGGAGAGAGGGATCACAAACCGCAATGAATTAAATGTGTGGCTCTTCGGAGCTATAAAAACACACTCAGAATAACATCTGACAGAAAGCACAGCACAAGAGAAAAGAGTGGTTAGAGATAACGGTGTAGTCTCTCTTCTATCATAGAGTATGTGCCACTCTTGCGCTCACACTCTCTCCCTGTGTTGTCCCTCTCTCTCCCTCTCCTGTTGATAATCGAATAATCATATAATAGACACCATCGGAGCGGGTGCTGGCCTTCAATTTGTTTCTAAAAACAACATTGAATTTGAATGTCATTGAATTTTCTCTCAGATATTACAGATATTTATTATATTTATTATACATTAAAACCAGAAATTAATTTATTTTATTATTCGCCTCAAGTTTTTCAACACAAATAACTATTAACTATAACTCAATACAAAGTTATTTCTCATTTCAATCAATTTATTTCTGTATTCAATTTGTTGGCTCTGAAAAGGTTGTGAGTCATTCAAAATCCATTGAAAATCAGATCAATTTTGTGTATATTTCTGTTCCCTTTGTTGTTAAGGTCTTTTCCAAATTCACATATAAAGTGGGAATTAGTCAATAAATTGGATGCAAATCAACAAATAATTACAATTCTTTCGAAATGTTTTTCTTTTATTTGAATTTATTTTTTTGTCTCTAATTTACAAATAAATTGTATTTTGTTTTTGTGTTTCTTTTGTTGAAAAACAAACCAAAAGTCGAATCAAATTTAGATTTCGTGAAAAAAAGATATGGTTTTAATCGTTTGGGAAATCGCTTTAAATAACAAAAGAAAAAGTCAGTGAAATACCATTTAATAGTATTTATATAAATCATAAGACCAGACAATAATTCTGGTGGACAGTTGACTCTCACATGATTTACTGCACACTAAACCAACAGACAATGTCTTTGTCTGATTGTGTGGTGAAAGGCCTAGAAATCTCATGTTTAGCCCTTTATTACAGACTCTGAACACAAGTTTATAATTATCTTTTGAATAGTCATTCGACATAATACCTGTTCCCCAGCCCTCGACGACGATAACAAAAGGCATCGGTTTTTAGATCAAAAGTTTGCGCAAAAAATCTGTTGTTTTGAAACATATTATGCTTTCCGAAGGAAACAGCGATTAAAAGAAATAATGAATTTTTTTCTTCGACTGATTTCTGCAAAATTGACTTTTCATTCAAATTGCATTCAAAATTCACACATGGATTGAGTCAACAGATTGTACTCCAGGTCCAGGTCTTAATGTCTGAGCGAAGAAAAACAATATTTCATTTCTTTCAATATAAGAGTTTTGGCTCGAAATTCATTTTGAAAGAAACACTTTTGTCTCAATACAAGCGAAACAAACTGTTATTATTCTGTTATAAAGTAATACTATTTTTTCTTATTTCTCTTTCTTTCAATATTATTGCAAATCTATTATTATTTGATTTCTACGTTTTCACCACATTTTTCAAAGTGTTATAACTTTTAACAGTTGGAGAGAAACGTATAAAAAACTTTTTTCTCTTTTCTATCAGACTTTACTCATAAAGACTTAAGCAAAATGTCTTTAGTCAAGGCTTTGAATGATTTAAATGACTGTTATCTTTGAGAAAACACAAGAAAAAATAGTCAACCGATGAGAGGGAGTAAAGGGAGAGAGAGAAACACTTTTTAAAAACTATAATAATTTTTTGACGTTTTGTTTTAAACCAGTTTTATAACGGAAACGGAGTCTAAACCATAAGAAAAAATAATAATATTTTCTACTCTTCGCTGAATCGTTGAAACATTTTTATGGCAAACATAAGGATTTTGTGAAAAACGACTAAACAGTAAATTATATTTTTTTTCACTTCTCTTCTCTCTCTCTCTCCGACTCTCAACTGAATACTGAGAAATACTTTACTCTTTTCCGACGATTTATTTTTTGCCTCAAAGGAGAAGAGAATCGAAGAAATTATTTTTTATTATTTGTAAAGATTTTTCTCTCGCTTTCGATTGGAAATTGTATTTCACAGACTCTGAGAGGAAAGGGAGAGAGAGTATATATACGCGAAAAAACTTAACTCAAATCCAATTCATAACTTATTTGTGAAACTATTGGCGAGAAATTCATTTTTCTTTTGAACGAAAACTACAAAATCTTTAGCAGAAAATTGAAGAGAAAAGAAAATTTCATTTTTCATTAAAATCAAAATTAAATTGAATCACAGCTAACGATAGCAAATAAGAATTGCGAGACAAATCAACAAGTACAAATTATTGGAGAAATGGTTTTTTCTTTTTTTTTCGAGAAAAACTAATCCATAAAATCAATATTTTCGACGCGTTTTCCAAAAGGGAAAGGCAGTCAAAACAGGACACGAATATAATGACGAAAATATTTTTAGTGACAATTGAATGGTTAAGTCGAGAGAGAATTTACAACTTATTATCCAAAAAGGTTTGAATAGGAATTCCTATTTTGGAGGTCAAGTATTCATTCGGGTTTTTGTAGTGAAAAATGAGAGAAAAAATATATTTATTTCAAAGAAGTCCTAACAAAACGACTGAACAGAATATATGAATATAAGTGCTGTCGAAGGCAGAGGAGAGCCGGAGTCAGAGCTGAAGGAGAGAAGAAACACTTTAAGACTATTGGAGTCCATTTGAAACATATCTTATGCCAAACATATGTCAATGCATTGGTGTCTTGACTGGTGTCGCACTGGTAGTCGCGAATCGATAGGCAAAGGGCGAGAAAAGTGCACTACTCTTGAGTGGAGAGACAACTGAAAGGAAGTGTACAGAAATGATGGCTGAATTGAACAGGAATAAAAAGGGCAAACAGGAAACCGCTCCTTCATGAAAAGTACAGTCTAGCCTGAGCTGAGCTGAACACCAACAGGAACATTGACCAGAGGTTAACCATTTTATGATAGGAGCCATGAATTATACGATCTCTTAATGCCTTCTGATTATCATTTAGAGCTCCAGACGTGTGACAAGAATTGATTATCACTCAAAACGATCTGATATTTTGAGCACTCGTTCCCTTAATTTAAGCCAAAAATTAATACAAGTTTTTCCACTCAATTAATTTCGGTATTGATTAGATATTCTGATCTCCGAAAGGAACAGTCGTCTCAGACTTTATTCTTGCAATAAAATAAGCGAATGATTTATCGATAATCTTAAGGGAAGTCAAGACTTTTCTCATAGTTTTTTTGTTTGTCTCAACAAAAATACTTTTGAATGAATCATAAGTTTCTTCTGAAACATATGTTATCAGAAAAATTTGCAAAAATTTGTTTCGCTTTTGTTTTTTTATCGGAGTTTCTCTCAATTTTATCGGAGTTTTCCCTATTATTCTGTTCAACAAATCAGTGCAAAGAAGTTCTCACAACAAAAGACATGTCATAAATGTTATGATATGATACCAATAGAAGGCAAAGCCAGTGATCAATAAGAAGGGCAATACCGGAGCTCTGAAAGAGAGGAAGTCTCGGAATCGAAATCCATTTTTGCTTCAATGAATTGGTTTGGGAAACAGAGTCTGAGGACAGAAACAGACCCGGAGTGAAAGGTAGAGGAAGAACTTCATAGCCAACTGAGTGCACAGGATATACAGGAAGTGCTTAAATATTGACTCTGAATGTTGAGAGAGAAATGTTTGCTCAAACATATAAAACAGATAGAGATTTGAAGGCATCAGATTCGAGCACATAATCAATGAGTAAATAATGAAATAGAAATATATATATCTCTTATAGAATATAAACAAAAATATGAGTAAAGAAATACATCGAAAGGATATTGAATTTCGATTAAAGAGTTTTTCCTTTACTTATAAATTGAGTGTATATTCCGTTACTTATATATAAGTTTATAAATAAATAATCGATAAGAAAATTATGACCGAAAACGACTATAATTATGAAAACGCTTTGAAGCGAAACTAATTCATCAAAAAAAAATTCCTCTCCTCTTGAGTTATATAACTCAATATACTCGGAGAAAATTGAATCATTTCATGACTTTTTTCATTATTGTTTTCCTTTTCTCATATAATTAGTGCAAAAATTTTATTTTAAGGATAAATGAGTTTTCATTTTTCATTACTTCACAAATCCTTAGATATTTCCCTCTGTTTTCCATCACAACTGAGACATGAATTAACGATTAAAGTCTCGGAAAACATTATTTTTATTCAATATATTTTTCTTTATTGCTTTGGAAATCATTTTTTCGCAAATTTCTTTTCAAATCAATTATTATTCAATTCTTAGTCTTTTAAAATAAAACAAAAGTTTTATTGAACCGAAAACCTATATAATTGTGTTTCTATATATATGTCGTGAACTGAAGAATTTTGGCCATTAATTGGATAATAATTCAAAACACGAATAGTTTTCCCAATTTATTAGAAGTTTTAAAAACCGAAAGAATGGAAAGAATGATAAATAGAAGAGAACGAGGAGAGAGAGAACGAGGAGAGAGAGAGAGAGAGAGAGAGAGAGAGAGAGAGAGAGAGAGTTGAAGGAAAATGAAATATAAAGGAAAAACTATCATAAAATCAAATCAACGTTTTATTTAGTTCTTGTTGTCGATGCTATTTGTGGTCCAATTTTCTCTTCTCTGAAAACATCTCTTTTTTATAGCAATAAAAAGTATTTCAATAACTGATGCTCTCATTGAAGCTCTGATTCTGTGATCAGAAAAATAAAAATTTCAAGTCTTCTGTGTTTTGAGTGACAAACCGAAAGCCATATTAAAACTGCAAAACTAAAGGACCCGAAAATCAAATAAAATTGAACTTTAAGTTAATTACGCTTTTCGTTTGAATACATATTGAACTCAACCAGCAATCAAACAGTGGAAACACAGGAATCGATTCTAATTAAAGGCAATCATCTGAAGCCCAGAATTAAATAAATGGCTTCGGATTTGAGGGAAGAGCACAGTGAGAGTCAGAGAACAGCACAAGAATTAAGTGCTGTTTTCAAACATAGATATCATGTGTTTTGATCGTCGCTATGAATATAACAACAAATGAAAAGTCGAGAAATACATTATTATTATTATTTGTATTGTTATTAATTTTCTCTATTTATTCAGTTCTCTCACTCTATATGTGTTGTTGGGGTCAACGAAACGCTAATTGTTTTGTGTGTTTTGTATTACAAATTACATAATTCTCATACAATAAAGTGTTATATTTATGTGTAAATACATATCTCATATATATGAGATACAGGCAATTGTATTGTACTGTAATATATTGTTTAATATATATATTACTATATATAAACTGCTCATACATTTGTTGGCTCATCTATTCTTGAGGCCCAAAGAATATAAGTTATAGCGCACAGGACAACAACAAAATGGTTGTGTCAAACGTGAACTAAAACCTCAATGATATCGATAATAATAATAATCTTTTTTTTCTCTCCAGAAAAACTGGTCGTCATGTCATAAAACATTAGATAAGAAGTTATTAAGATATAAATCCAAGAGAAAAGAGTGCAACAGAATGGATGGGAGAGTCCGGAGAGCACAGGGATTGCAGTGGAGAGGGAGTCAGAGAGCAGAGAGTAATATGTCTTTCGAGGAAAAGCGTGAAACTGAGTGACATTGTATTGAGTTATCAAACAAATCGCCTTTTCTGCCAAAAAATCTGAGTCTCGCCAAAAATATAATATATTTTATATATAAACCAAAAAATATAAGTCAAGAGTCTGTCCTTCCAGTCGAGGTTTTCACACAAGAATCTGATGATGTCTTTCCACTCAGATTGAGAGCAAACCTTATTTCTTAAGATAAAAATAGACCAAAATTTTGATTTTATTTCTGGTTTTGGTTTGAAATTATTTTCAATGATAATCATCGGATCCTTTAATCAAAAGAATTATAGGTTTGGTTTCGAGTCATGACATCAGTCAAAGACATTAGAAATGTAAGAATCAGATGAAGAATAAAAGGGAGAAATAAGAAGTAAAGTAAATAAATCTTATATCAAATATCTTATAATGTTTTGCAGGTTTTCCACGACTTAAAGCTGTATTTAATCGGATTTTTTGCTCTTTCTTTACAGATTCTGTGCCCTCAGTATTGGTATAATAGACATCATTTGGAAACAAAATTGATTGAAGTACTCATCAAATGAATGGTATAATAGTTTTTCTTCGACTATAACGGAGACTGAATATAACGGTCTTCGCTGAGCACAGAATAAAACTCCGAATACTAACGAAAAGTTTTTTTTGTGTGTCATTATTGGCAAAATTCAATTGACATTATTCTGTGCCAAAGTGATGGCTAGAAGACTGTTCAACCAGTCCTCTGGAAAAGTGATTTTTATTGTTCGCTCAGTACTCTATTCTGAGCGAAGTTTAAGCGAATAAATAACATTTTGAAGACTTGTTGTGTTGTTTTGAATGTGTTTTTTTTCTTCCCAAAAGTGATTCAAATAGAAAGTGAAGTGAAGTTTGAGTTTGAGTTTTATTTTGCGACAGAAATACAGAAAAAAATGTTTTTTGATGTTATGATGATTACCGAAAAGTGACTGTTGTTTAGACAACAGTTTTTGGTATTTTATTATTTGACTGAACAGTTGGCTTCAAAATAGGAATAGACTCTCGCACTGGGAGTGCGGCTGAAAAAGCTGTGATATGTGTCGTAAAGGGCTGTAAAATTGCCAACAGAACAAAGATTTGAGAGGAGAGGGAACTCACAGAATAACTGTGCAATAAATGTCTAAACGAATGATCAAAAAAGTGATAGTAATGTGACGTCAAATATAAATGTTAGTTAAGGGCTGAAAGATTTAGGACTGACTTTAGATTTTAGACATTTGGGAGAGGGAGAGGGAGAGAGAGAGAGAGAGAGAGAGAGAGAGAGAGAGAGAGAATGTTTGATAGTTTGTTTGCACAGTAAGTATCAAACATTACTACCATTTGTCAGACTATCGACAGATTGATTAGAAAGAGAGAGAGAGAACTGAAACAATAATCAACTGATTGGCTGAAGAAGAGATGGTACCGAAACAGAGGTCATCGACTCCAATGTTTTTATGATTAGTTATCGATAAGATTAGAGTCGAATAACTGTTTAATACAAAGAATGTATTGGAATCGACTCCTCTGTAAAGTGTATGCTATGTATCGCAACACAAAACTTATGATATTATGATATAAATAAATAATTAGTGTCTTTGAGTCAAAGGACGGATAAGACATTTCTCTGTTGTCATACAATTTAGCCGATAAGTGTCGTAACGAATATGTTTCAACTCTATTCAACTCTTGCCTTAATTGATAGGCTGTTCCCAAGCAATCAAATTATTATTTTTGATATGTTTTTCAACTCAAAGACGATATCAAAAAATAAAACTCGTTTTGGCATCAATTGCCTCAATTGAGGAACAGTTATGGGGACAGTCTTTAGTGCATCAGACTCTGTGCTACTGGTTTTAACTAGAGCACTTCACAAATGTTTACACTTTTAAACTGAGCCACTAATCAATCATTTTGGAAAAAAGAGCTTGCTCAGCTCATTTTAAAGTTCAATTCACAGACGCAATACATATACTTGAGTTCAAAAAAATGTATAGAATTTTAAAATGAGTTTTGTTAACATAGTTTGACAAGCAAGATCAATTTTTCAAATAATGCTGAATCAAAAGGTGATAATAATCTTTAAAATCCTTTTTTCTAAAGACTATTATCTCTGGAAAACTTGAATTTTGAAGAAATATTGAATTTCTAAGTCAATGAATCACCTAATGTCAGGGTAATAAATGAGCTGAGCTAGCTTCTTTCTTAGTGATTGATTACACAAATATAAATCAATTTTCAGGTGATCTGAATCGATGCTCAGAGCGCGTCATCGCACCGACACATCTGACAACAGCCAATACCCCAGAGGACAGGTATATAAAAAGGCTGAGAAGTGTCTTAACTCTATTTGACAGTCGCTTTGTTTACAAAATTGGAAAATGTATTGAATTTTGGGAATCAATACAAATATTAATGATATGTTACGTTATGGGGCGCGAGATGTGTGTCTCTACTTTAGCTCAGGGATAAAAATGACCAAAAAAATTGGTAGGGCTTGTGATATATAGGTTGGAATAAGCGATCCTTTCTTCTCATTTTTCTTCATCTATTGGTATGGCTTTGTGTTTGTATTAAGACTTTTTTGTGTTGAGTTTCCGGAGGAATCGATTTTGATCTGAGAGTTCAGTGCAATGCCTGACAACAGAGCAATGAATAGCTAAGGCTCTGGCATATGATATGGTTGAACAGTCTGTTTAATACTGTTGCCAATTGTGATACTAGTGATGCCTAACGCCAATAGTCTCTATGATATGACCGTTCACTTGGAGAGAGAGACACATATATTCAGAGAACAGCCATTGAATACATGAGTATAAAAATATTGAGCCATAAAAATATCTTTCAATTTATTAGATAAAAAGGAAAGGAATAAGAAATTTAATGCTGAAAAATACCCGGAATTTATTTATTTGAACTCAAAATTGAATAGAGATAGAGCTTTAGATATAGTTTTTGGTCATTTGTTTGATCTGTTTTTTGTCCATCGAATAGAGGGATATACCTCTCGCTATGAGTTGCCTCCAGTTGTGTGAAGAAAATCGACATTTTATTCAACCAAAAGATCAATGAAACGGAGAAATAGAGTAAAAATAGTTGAGAAAAGGGATCGAATCCGAGGAATGAATACGAAAGGGTATAATACAAACAAAACAAAGAAATAGAGAGAAAAAACTCTACTCAGAATCGACTCAAGGAATGGGTTTTTCTATAATGAGAAACGAATGTGTGTTCAATAGTTGAGTGAGCAAACTGTTCCTGATCCTATTCTTCTTCTTTTTTCTCTCCTTCTTCCTCCTCAACAGATATATTAACGAATAAAAGTTTGTTTTAAGAGAAATAAAAGTTTGTTTTATTCCACATTTCTCTCAGTCTTTTCATTTGTTGTAAACACACTTTTAGTTGAAGTGATCAAACATTTCCTTCACTTCTCTTCTATTATTCTCTTTTATAACATTTTTTTTATTATTATTTTGATTTCTATTCTTCAGACAAAACATTGACTACAATATCAAAGATGAGAACCAAATGGCAAATAGAGAAGAGATTTCATGGGATTTAATGAGTCTAATAGTGGATGCCTTCCACAGCCTTCGAGAGTCTATACACTCGTCTGTGAAGGAGAGGGCACTTGTTGTCAGTCAGACATTCCTTTATGGCTTTCCAATGGAAAAACTGAGTAATGGTTTTGAATTAAAATTCTTACGATATTTTGCTCTTTAAGTCTCGAGCAGTCATTTGGATGAGAGGATTGACTTTGATTTGATAGATAACACTCAACACACGCACTGAATGCATAGCAGAGCACATATAATGTGAGCCCATTTTTGGTTTGACGCAGAATAATGAGCAAAAAAGTTAATTATCACAAATTTTGAACACAAAGTATTTTTTGATAAAAAACAAAAATTCTATCTTTTATTCCCTTTTATAAACATTATTAACAATCAAAAGGTTCGGCGAAATATTGTTCGTCGGGTCTATTATTCGCCATTTCCTCTAATGAAAGGACTAGTCTTTCATAGTCTTAATTGTCTTAAACCATGATTTATATATTAGGCTTTGATTTGGACATAAGCTGAACAGCTGTTCCCCCACTGTCTCCAAAGTCTTATCAGAGGAAAAGCCAAAAGAGTTTTAAGCCATTCATTTGTGGAAGAATTCATTGAGGCTTTTGGTCACAAAGAGAGAGGAATGCCATCAATTCAGAGGATATAATACCAGTGTTTAGCATAAAATATTAAAACAAAACACAAATTGTTTTCTAGGCTTAAGTTTTTTTTGTTACTCTTGTTTTGAATACAAGTCTTTATGTTTTACTCTGAATATCGTATATCACATAACGAAAGGCAGGAATAATTTTAAACCCATTCTACCAAAAATAGATTCCGGGGTTTTCTCACTTAAATTTTAAGGACAGGGTTTCAGTTGAGAAAAGAAGAAGAAAATTATAATTCAAATCTCATTTATAACAATAAGTTTGAAATTCAATTTCAAAGATTTTCATAAGAATTATATTCAGAGAATTCAATGAATGAATGAACGAAACAAATGATGAAAAATATATATAAATACACGAATAGAATAGACGCTGAAAATAGCGCACAGAATGTGTCGGAGAGAGAGAGAAAAAAAAGTAATAGAAAAACAGATTTGAATAAAAAGCTTAAGTTATTTGTTTGGGGAAAGACTTCTGGAAATTATTCTAACATTAGAGTAGAAATCCTTTGAGAGAAACAGAATTAACATAAGAATTGATGTGAAAACTATAGAAATGTTAATTAAAAAATTTATTCCTCGGATCAAAACTCAGAATAAACTTTTAATGAAAACCTAATGGAAAGCGAGTTTAGAGTATAAATAGCGGGAGTCATTGTAAGGGACAGTTCATAGTAGGGATTCAACAAATGAAAGATTGATTTGAAAGATAGAGAGGAAAGTGGCAAAAGTCTAGACATTTGAGTGAAATAAGTTTTTCTTCTCTTATGGCTCTGCCTTTCGTCACATCCACTGAAAAACAACATTAAAAGGGATTGACTATAAGTCTTATCAAAGGAAAGTAGTATTAAATGTAAGGAATTTTTTGTTTGGACTGTTGTTAGCCTTAAATTTGAGACACTATTCAATAGAAGTACACAAATGAAAGGTTTGATCCAATGAAGAAGAGTTGAGGCACAGGAGAAAAGTTGCTTTCAAAGGATAAAACGATGATTTAAGGGATGACAACAGAAATCTAGCAAAAACTGATCACAAACTGACAAACTGTGTCTGTCTTCTCATTGAAACGCTATGAAAAGCGGGTCGACATTGAGAGGTAAATGTAGTAGTAGTGATGGCGTAGAGGACATACAGAAGCGTTATATAAAGGGATGTAATATAATAAGAAAAACTAAGACTTACTCTTAAATGTAGCGATAAATTCAAGTGAAGGCAAAGACGAGTCAAATGATAACAAAGAAGTGAAGAAAAGAGATCCAAAGAAAATGGGGACAAGAATTAGCACAGAATAGCAAAGAATTGCTAAGAATTTAATATATATTAGACAAACAGCAGATGAAAAGAAATGAAATATATTTTTGACGCAAACGATATAATAATAAGAGAGATATACTCATAATAACAAGAAAAAGGAGATAACAACTGAAAAAAGAGATGAAAATTAAAAGAAAAATAACAAAAAATTTTGGCAAAATGTGTGGAAATGGATGTTGTGTTGACTTTGAATACTTCAAGAATAAATGGTTTCAACTTAAAAGATGACTGAAATTGTATGAGAAATGTCATCTGAAAATATTTTATTTACTCTAATCTAAGAGAAGATTGCGTCTAATGTTAGAAATCTATTGCATAATAATTGTCAACAAATAAGATGTTTTATAAATAAAATTAATTTTAGACTTAAAACTTTTCGCTTAGATTTCATGAAAATAAGTTTATCTAGCTGAAATTTAATATAGTCGATGTCAGTGAGTTCTCAGGAAAAAACTGGAGTCAAATACAAATGTAAACAACAAGTGTTGGGAATATATCTTCTCTACCGAAAAGTTTCTAAGATTTCTCAAATGGTTTGAAATTTCAAAGTTTTTTCTTTATATCATTCGTTTGATTTTGAAGCTGAGGAACGACTACTCATCGCTACGTATGAAGACTGCGTCTTCTGTGAATAATGTCTATCCAATGAATTATGGATGAGTTTTCTCTTTTCAAATGCATTTTCAGATATAACTGTTTATTCGGGAATCAGAGACCGACTCAAAGAAAATTTCATTTCATTCACTTTAGAGTTGGGTTTTCAGAGAGAGAGACGGCACACAAAAAATCTGATATTTTTCATCCTATTTTAAAGCATTAATGGCCACGATCTACTTGAAGGGATCCCCAAGGGGTCAAATGTCAGATCAACTATGGATGCGACTCAAATTCAAGAGGTATTACCAGTGAAGGGGCTGCTCCTCATCTCAATCTAATTTGAATCTGAATTACATTAAAACTGACTCTAAATTCACGAAAATATATCCAATTTCTGAGTGAAAATTTTCAAATGGATGAGTCTTTCAAACAAGACCTGCCTTCAAATAAGAAGATAGAGGGAAACCAATGATGTGTGTGGCGATCCCTTATTAAGAAACGCTTATATATTTTTTCTACAGTAAAAAAAACATTTGGTGTGAAAATAATTTGATATATGAGTTGTGAAAAGTGGAGAAAACTTTTTTCTCTCTTCTCTTCGTTGAGATAACTGTTTATTTAACTTATTTTACTTATATATTGGGATAAAAAGGTTTTTCGGTTGAATCATATGTTTGAGTGCATCAAAAGATGATAAATAAGAAAACACTTTAAAGGAATTTACATAAAGAATGGTTCAGAAGAATGGGTAGAAGTTTTACTAAGAAGAGGAATATAAAGAGTAATACAATGCCATGAAATCAGACCATAAAATGGTTGTTATTATTTGAAGGCAATTCAATATCGGATAAAATGTTTAGTTTTTCATTTTGTATCCAATTTTTTTTCCGTCGCAACATTTGTCTATTGATTACCAGAATATTCTTCTCTTCGAGAATATTGTGATTCAGGAATTTTCAGGTCATTTATCAATTGATATGATATATGAGAATAATTTTTCACTTCAATTAATATCTGAAATGAATATTATTTTCTGAACTGAATTCAAAAAAAGTTCACAAAAATAACATATAATTAATGAGAGCTCTGAAGGAGAGTTCGCTATAAAGGAGTGAAAACTTTTTTCAGTCTCTCTTTGTCTTTGAATTTGAGTTACATTTTGGTTGATTTGAAAAAACAGATCAAATTTTTCATCCATTAAATGACGCAAATTTCTGGAACAATAAAACGTCAAACTAATGGTTGAATTGAAAAACAAAAATAAAAACTAATGCAGTGCCAGAGCGTGTGCCAATACAATGGGGAAAACACTGTTGGGGATATGATGTGCTCTCCCACTCCTAACTAGACTCTTGTTTTCTAACTATCGAATCATTATTATATAGTTTTGCAAAATATAATAATAACATAACAAACAGTTTTCTTCCCAATGAATAGTAAAATATTGGCGAACAGGGAGTGATAGGAGTGATAGGAGTGATCCGAAGCCCAACAGTGGAAACAACAAAAAGGGACGTCTAGTCTGTGTTACTGAATGGAGAATTGAAGCCTAAGAAAAAACAGTAGTGTTTTAACAGTAAAAGTAGACCTAATATGGCTATACTCTATCGATTCAGATCATATTACTCAAAATCAATAGCACAGCCTCTCATTCTGTTTGTCTGTCGCTTCAATCGTAATGTTTGAACAGAATTAGAAGAGACGTAAATATAGAGCCTGTGATGGGAAACAACTCATATATATAACACATATATACGAATCCCAACAGTAATGGCTGGGCTTAGAGCTAATCCCAAAATTAAATGAACAGAATCATCAATAAAGTCCTCATCAACTAAATTGCATATTAAAAATATAGCCCCAAAACAGAGCGTCACTCCTCTTTTGGCTCTCCTCTGACTCCTACACTGATTGTGTGTTTGCAGTAATCAATCGATTTGTGCCCAAAGGCTATGAATTCACACATTTTCGGAGCAAAACTTGTGATTAATAACCAAAAGAGTTATGTCATATTGAAAATCAATAATTGGGCTCAACTTTAGAAAAGTTTTTTCAGTTCTGTCTCTTTGTTTGGGGTCTCAGAGAGTCTGAAGACAACACTTTTCTTCCAAACACTTCCTAACACTCCCAACACTCGCCTCATTTGAAAGAGAAATTGATGTGCGCTAAGGATAAAAATGATCTTAACAACAATCCATTCATGTATTCCAATCCCTTAGATCTCTGTTTCGCAGTGAAAAATTGGTCTTCAATTCATATAAAACTTAGTGTGATTTATATAAATCGAGGTCTTTTTTATGTGTGCCCAGAAAAAAACGCATCAATTTATTGTCTTTTGTTTGGGCGGAAAACATCAACATTTGAATTGAATTTCAAGAGAAGAGTGAAAAACTTTTCTACAGTTTATCCCATTTTTGTTTCATAGGATTTTTTAGAAGAAATTTTTCATTTTAAACGACTGCTCTCTCTCTCTCTCTCTCTCTCTCTCTCTCCACTGGTTTTCTGTTTAATGGAAAGATATTTATGTATTCATAAGAACTGTTAAAATGATAAAAGTTTTTTCCATTGATTTTGAATTAAATCTTTTTTTCTCTTCTTTTCATTTCAATAGTGATTTTCTAATAGAATAGCGAAAAGAATGCAAACATTTATTAACACAATTGTCGACTCAATAATAATAATCCTGTAATTTATTATAACTGTCGCCAGAAATGAGATAAAAAGTAGTGTAATATATAAGTGATTTGATTGAATGCACAGAAGTGCAGAGATTTTAGAGTCAGGAGTCAGGAGTCGATTGAAGAGAATGGAAAAAATTAACACCAAAAGAGAGGACCCGAAAAAAATCCATTCAATTATACGTTGGATGCGATAAAAGGCGAGAAAATTAAAAATTATTGAATACGAGAGTCAAGACTCTAATGCATTCAAATCCTTATACAAATATATTCGCACAGAATGAATGTCTAGAGAGAAGAATATATAGATTAGACGGTAATTCTGGGCACAGAATGAAAGTTGAAAATCGATTGAAAACTTGTGTCGACAGTTGTTAATGGTCTCAATGGTGGAGGCATTCCTTTCTACTGCTCTGTCTATTCAAATATTAGCCAAATTAATGTATAGACAAAAAACGTTTGAAATTCTCTCCTTTTTTCTGCAAGAATCAAAATCACAGCCTGTGTTTTGCTATGAAATTAAACTGTTCAAACATGTTTTCATTAGAAATTATCCTAGTTTAATTAGGCTAATCAACTGGATATTTGTAACAAGGCAATAAAACAAAATATGAGAACAAGTGAGATACATGATGAGCATGGTCGTTTTGTCAGGTAATATAGCAAATAGTGATTGCAAAGGAAATTGATAGCAATAAATAGAGAAGTCGCTGAATCTCTGAGGAGTGTTGTGCTGTGCAGTGAATCGATTGCCAGAATAATTGCAAGAGTATTCATTAGTCGGTGAGCAAAGAGTTTGGCTGTTATTACAAGAATATGAAGAGAAAAGAGAGAAAACAAGAGTCGCGAAGAAAAACTCAAATTTGTTGAGAGAAGAGATCGATAGGAAAAACACGAAATGATTGAACACAGAAGTGCGAGGAGAGGGAGAATGAGAGGGAAAAAGTTGAGAGAATGTGTGAGCAATGGCTTTGAATTATAGTCAGATTCGGGAGTAGTTAATAGAGAAATAGAGGCGAAAAAGAGGGAAAAATAATGACTGTTTTCGGACTCAGAATAATGTTATATATTGTTATATATAAATATTGTCGAAACAAAAAAGAAGGAAAATCTATAGAAATAAAGAGACATAAGAAGACAATGGCGTTAATGTGACAATAAATGTTTCAATGAAAATAGATGTCTCAACGCCGAGACCGCCTTCTATTCAACAAACATTTTTATACACCGGCTCTGGATTTCCAATACTTTTTCGCTGTTTTAGGTGTAGATGTGTTTTATCTCGAGGATGACTTTTTTAAGACTTTGGACGTTAAGCACGAGAGAGAGAGAGAGAGAGAGAGAGAGAGAGAGAGAGAGAGAGAACAATAGCAATAGTGAAATGTCATCGACTCTACAATTATAGCTACCAATACTTATTGACAAATACTGTTGAGACCAATACTATTGAGACTATGTATAAGAACTGTAAGGAAAATATGGTTTGGTTTGGTTGAGAAAAATATTTGTTTTCTTCTCTGAATTAATATATTATTATTCTTATGGTTTGTATTCTTTCCGATAAAATCATTCATTTATTATTTGGACGAGTATTTCAACAGAAGAGACCCAAACATAGAGCAAAAACACATATAATATTGTGTTTCACTTTATATAATGTTAAGACAGGTATTATTGATGATGTTGTGAATGCAAATAATAGAAATTTATGGAATCTTTTTTCTACTCCCATTGCTATCAATTTTAAAAGAATCCCACATAACCCATGACAACTAAAAATAATAGCAGAGATTTTCAATTTTTCACTAAACTAAACGAGGCAAACAAAATCTGATAAACTGATAACTATAACATTGGTTTTGGTTTTGGAGCTGAAAAGGGTCTGAATTTTTAATAAAAACATATCAGAAGTTAATAATAAATTCAAATCATATGTAAAAGTGATTTAAAAGTTAATTTCATGTCTCGGATTCAATTTACATCAATATTTAAATTTTATTCATCAGCTAAAAAGTAATCACAAATTTTTTGCATGATGATTTTTCTATTGATTGAAAACGATCTCAGGTAGACCGTGTAACCGCGTAATATAAAACCACCATGCAGATCTATAAATAGCAGCTGAGAATTAACGGAAAGCTCAACATCTGTTCCGATCGATGAATTGTTTTAGACGTTAATAAAGAAATTTTTTGTTGTCTGTTATTTTTTTCCCGGTTGTGCCTTAATTGATCTAGCTCAATCCCAACAAAATCAACTCAAATTGAACAAGAAAAACGTTTCAACAAATTCATACAATATTTATGGGTTAATACGGTATTGAGTTATCGATTGATTAAAATGTATATCAAAATATATTCATGAAATGATTGATAAGATTATTGCGATTCCTCTCGGAATATGAAAATATCACTTAAAATAGACAACACATATATACATACATATTGTATATATACGAATAGATATATTGGGAAAAGTTGGGAAGATTTCCTCTTAACGGTTATATACGTGAACGGGATTATTGTCTGTTTCTCATCTCTACTCCATTTCCTAATAAAGTTGTGCATAAAAGTCGTGTCAATGAAAGGGTATTAAAAGTAGAGCTCATGAAATGGGGATTCATATGATTACCGACTCTCTGGCATACGATACGTTAGACGACAAGATAATTATGATAAATGTATTAATACTATGACTGAACGTTAAGATCATTAAATCCGAAAAATATTATTCATACGAATCATACGAATATAGCGATTCGGGAATAGCGCTGACAATGGGCTCCGGTATATGGAAAGTGCATTTATTTTCAATCGCGTGTCTAATAAATGAATGACTGTTTTCCATATTCATTGCCATACATACAAAAGAGGTATAGACAGTGAGAGTGAGGTGTATGAGCTCTAAAAGAAATGCAAGAATTTTTTTTTTTGAATATAAAATGTGTTTTTCTGCTCCAAAATCAGATTTTACTCACATTTTATACTTTTGGACAAAACTCTGCATAATATTTGCAAAACGAGTCACGCGTTTCAATGTATTTCAATATTTATTAGTTGTATCAATAAAATGAATAAATATGACATTCGTTAGGAGCAGAGCACAGACCCATTTAATATATGGGTCTCTATTGCCTTAACAATGTTCTGGGCAGACATCCAATTAAGATATTCCGGGCAGAAAGAGCTCTTGGTTCTATTTATGAAGTTGCCAGACGCTTTGGAATTGAAGCCTCAGTGATCCATTAGGCCATACATTTAAAAGTATAATTGGCCAAGTTAAAATTAGCAATTTCTATGAGGCACTGGACGGCATAAAAATGCAAAGGAATTGTTTGATTAAATTCATGAGAGCTCTTAGAACTCTCGTTAATATCAGAATTATTTTGAGACAATTCTATCGTAAAATGAAATTTAATTAATTAATTCTCGTTTAGAAAACTTATATTTCAAGGAATAGGGTTAAGTCATACATACATTTGAAGAGACATTTAAAGGGCACAGAATCGAGACGTGTATTAAAACGAATGATTTGATGGAAGAAAACTAATTATAATTTTCCGGAGCCTTTTATTATAGCCAGAGATCATTTTCAATATTGATTTCAACAGTAATTTTTGTCTGAATAATGTATTTTCATTTAATATAAGTATAAATATCACATATTTTCTGCTAATCAGAGGGAAATCTCTTATGTATGGAACTAAAGAGAAATACATTTCCTGAAAAAAATACAATCCATTTAATAGATGAACAAAATTCTAGGAATCCGTAAAATTGAAATCAAATGAAAGTGAAATTTGTATCAAATATTTTGCCTTCACTTCAGAGATAATTCTTCATATTATGTGCTAAAGAGGAAGAATAAAGAAGACAAGAATTTAATGGCAAGAAATGTCTTAAATTACTTGATTTCCGTTCTATTCATTCGAGAAATTGTGGTTTAATGAGAATCGAGATAATACTCATTACAAACATATATATAGCGATCAGATGAGAGAAGAGGAGAAAAGAAGTTTTCATAACTTCACTCTTTATTCGGAGGCAGAGCTCAGAACTCATTAGTTTGTTATAAAAGAGTATTATCTCATCTGATATAAGGTTTTGAATTTCATAGAAAAACAGTGAAATTTTATTCGCAATTAGAGCTCTTCTCTCTCTGTTATATGGGTTTTGGCAATAATTCATACGATTTTTTTTCTCTCTCGAATGGCTTTCCCTTCGTATGCCATCCCCTGATATTATGATTATAATCATTACATTGTTTGCAATGGAAAACAAAGAGAAAAACTGACGAAATATTGTCATTAATATAAAATACTGCTCTTATTATACAAGAGATGTAAAGGACAGAGACATAGCGTATAAGTTATTCGAAGTGAGAGGACGGGTATAACTGAAAATCCATAAAAGTCATGAAAAGTCATGGCTATTGTCAGCACTAACTGTACAATAGATTATAAGCCGTTCCCTAATTCGGCAAAAAAGTCATTGGCTTTTACTTTTATTGTCATAATATAATCGACTAATAAAATGGTCGGACATTCAGTCAGAAGAGTCTCGAAAAATAATTTCTCAACAATTTTTAAGATCAGAATATATTCTCAAAGAATACTTGACTCTCGAAAAATAGAGTCTATTTCGAGAGGAAGTTCTCTCAACAGTACAAAAGAGATGTCATTTATTTTAAAAGCCATCTCTTAATAGAAATTATTTTTATTGAATACTATATACACATATATACTAATGTTTATTATAATCGGATATCAATAAGAGAGGAGAGATTTAAGTGAATATTTCAGTCGAGAATATATTCTTTCAAATGACAACAGAATTGAATGAAAGAAAATGAAAACTAAAGGCAATAATAATAACGAGTTTTGAACAAAAAAATAAGACAAAAGAAGAGGATATTATCGGAAATCAATAAAAACATTAATAATAATAATTTTGAGGAATGGGCTCAAAACAGAACAGAGAAAACAGTCACAGAAATGAAAGATTTCTCTCAAAGCCATAGGACTGTACGCCAAGGGCTGAGGGAAAGAGCCTTTTCCAGCGATCAAAGAGATTAAGTCAACGGCACTGTTAAGGCGTTTGACTGAGCCGTTAGTGAAGGCAATAAAATTATATTAGGGCTCAGCCATCAGAAGAGTGGATGCGTGTGTGCATTGCTGTGCTGTGTGTGTCTGTGGCTCAATACTTCAAAATTGTGTCTATTTTTTCGGTCATAATTTCCATCCATATTCTGTGTATGGCTTTCCTTTTTTAGAGAACAGAATATAACAGAATAGTTATCATACATATAATATTACAGCCAAAAGACATCGGATAAAGTTTTAGGTCGGGTTTCAACCACTTCTACCTCTAATGTAATGACTGTTCGCTTTATTAAATTGTCAATAAAATTAGAGCTCAGCATAAGTTATGGCACAAAACTGTAAATGTATGGCATTTCGAAGCGAAACAATAATTCTCTTCTGATATAACTTTTATTATTCTGTGCGATAATAGGTTACGGAAAGAGTTATGTTTCCGATCGGAATAACTCTTATTTGATGTAAGAATTGCTACGAAATGTTGCGTTAATTTGATATAATTGTCGCAAATATTTCGTTAAATTTCATACTTTTCTGTAATTAATTGAACGCAAGAATCGAGAGATGAATATAAGACACGAAAAGAGTAATTTGTTTTTTAAGGATAAAAGTATTTCATTACAGGGAATGACTCCAACATTAATATCAGAGAAAAACGTTTGAGTGCTTTGAATATAAATTCTTGGCTTCAAGTCAGAGGTTTTGAGACCCAAAAACAGAGACTCAATATATATACGGCTTTCCTCTCAATATACGAAAAGTAAACCAAACGAATGGATGAAGAGATGATATAATAATAAATATAAATAAACGATAGGAACAGACAGAAGAAGGGGAGGAGGAGTGGAGCAGAAGATAAAAATTATTTGTGTTCACAACACAATCGAAAGCACACAATAAACAAATAATAAAACATTTTATGTCTGAAAAGAGACACATATTTTCTCTTCTCTCGTCTTTTATATCATAGAAACAAACGAATGAATAGAAAATTGTTTTGACTTTTGGTTACCGACAGACAAATCGTTTGCCGCAGAAGAAGAAGAGATAAGTAGAGGAAGACTTACAGAAGGTATCGATTTTTGAAGTTTTTTTTTCAGCGAAAACAGAGATTCAATTCAAATGATAATTATATTGAATGGTATTCAATACCTATGAGAGTCCATCGGCGGTGAACTGGGCTCAGATGTGGACGGGCTGTACATTAGCTGATTGTAATGACTTGAGTGCAGTGTATTGGAGATCGAAGACCAGTAGTGACACAACTGGTGGTAAGTGTGTATATCAAAGAGGGGTACGTAAAGCACAGACAAACTCAGATTATGGTATAGTCTTTGATGAGAGAACCAGACCAGTGGCACAAATGGCAAATTCAATGATAGATAACCACTACTACCGGACCGGTTATAACCGTTATTGCAATTCGTGGGCAACAGAGCAGAGCAGACAATAACGTTGTTAACTGTTGTACAACAACTCGGAGTAGAACATTGAGGCTGTGTTGGCACAGGTAATGGTAATAATGGCACAGAACTGACTGGTGCTGACTTTGTGTAAGTCCTATGCATCCTCATCGGGACACTAACTAAACCAAACTGAGAGGAGACACACACTCTCTCTGTTTGTCTGTTGAGCACAACTGAACTGCACAACCGGCAGGACGTGTCTCTTACTCTCCCAAAACGAGAACATTTGCCAATAGAGTCGACGAATGCGGGCCTGTGTTTGAGGTCGCCCTCAGCCTGTCTGTGGGCGCCCCATAAAAAGAGTGCAAAAGATTTTCAATGCGAGAGGAACTGCCAACTGCTCTGCACTCAATTGTCAGAGAAAGCTGTGTCTCTATGTCTCCCCTCCCTATGAAACGCAATGCTGTCACAAATGATGATGAGGTGGAAGCGCTGACGACGTACGACAGCTTTCTTGGAGGGGAACGCCACCACTAAATGGCTAAATATCTTAACCAACTAATGAACAAATTAAGTCTTTTTTTGCCGACAATATCCCAAACCAAAAGATCTCTCAAATCTTTTTATGATGTGCTCTCGTCTGACACTCTCTCACTGAGAGCCTAACACTCAGTTTGTATGAAATGATAAACAAGAGTTTGAAATGAAAGAGTGTTTTCATACATCCAGTGATGTATTTCACTCTTAATTTAGTTTTTATTCTTTGAGAAACAAATTGAAACCATTTTTTTCAAATGAGTTGAGAAAAGTATAAATTTTTGTCTAATTCTCAATTTTTTTTAACATTTCGGGCAATAAATCAAAAATTTTTGTGTGAACTCTAATTCACTTCACTTTTGTCATAATTAATAACAAATTGTTTTTCTCTTCATTTCGGAGAGAAGTTAAGACTTTATTCATTTACTCAAAGCATCGGAAAAATTATTTTGAATGTATTTCCCTCAACGGAAATGAAAGCCGATGTGAAGGGAAAGAGTGCTACAGATTTTTGGATTACATTTTTGGACAAAAACACATTTTGTTTAAATAATGGAGAGAGAGAGAGAGAGAGAGAGAGAGAGAGAGAGAGAGAGAGAGAGAGAGAGAGAGAGAGAGAGAGAGAACTGAGACTTTGGGTCACAACAAAAGATACGGTATATTATGTATCACTTTTCCGTCCGATCCTTTCGAACGATAATACAGTTGAAGGAACCGAACGGAAACACATTTTTATTGAACAAAATGAGAGAAATTTAAAATTATTCAATAAATTAAAAGTAATTTTTCAGTTTTTCATTCAAAATAAAAGTTTAATAAAATTTTATTACATTTGAAATGAATGTTAGTTTCGTTTAACGAAGCGATACATCAAATAAAATACTTCACAACAGAAAAACAGTTTCGCATTTGGTTTTAATAGAGACCAGAAAAACAACAGAAGAAAAAACTCCACAAAATATTATAACAAAAGTTATTGTATTTCAAATGTTTCTCTGTTTAGAGTGAACTCCAGTTCATTATAACTGAGGACCGCATCTGTCAGTAGATCTGTGAATATCTGTAATTTATTATCGAATGGGAATTCATACAAATGACCAAAAAAAGTGTGTCTCATGTAAAGCAACAATAAGACAGGTCTTTTATGGTGTGTTTTCTCCATTAGCAGTGCATTCAATAATATTTTTGGCGAAAAATTCTGAACTGAATTCTTGTTATATATTCCTAACTCTATTGAGTACTCTATATAATAGGGTTATATAGACTGTGAGCCCACAAGTTATTAAAAATTTATTCATAAAACGCCTAAAAATTGGCGTTTAAGCGAAACTTATGAAACAGTAATGAAATAGACTATAAAAATATATTATGTATTGAATTACTGTTGAATAGATGTAATAAAATTAGAATATCAGAGAGAATTAGTACCTCTTTTAGGGAGAGGAAAGGCTAACATAACCAACACATCATACAGTATTGAGATATATACAATAATAATAGGAGCCAGGCCATTTAACATAATATGAGCTGACAAGAAATGTTTCAGAAAATAAAAGTTGAACTGAGTTTTCAAATGTGATAATTGAATAGTGAAACTCGTGTTCGCTATCCATCAATGGAAGTGCAAAATTAAGAGCACATATACCCCAAGTGTTTGCAGAGAGATTGAGTCCGCCCTCGGAATTGCTATAAGTTTTGTTAAAAACAGAAGTTATCGCTCATTGAGTTTCTTAATAGCGTTTAAATAGTGTTAAGGTTAGGCATCAAAAAGAAAAATAGAGCTATTATTGTGTGGATCCGCACAAAAAACGTTTAGGGATCAGTGGAAAGCCATATATATCTCTATGAATGTATGCAAACAAATATATAATATAAGCTGTTTTAGCGAAGAGGTCAACAGCTTTGTGAGGCAGTGCTGCACATCCATCGCTCAGATATACAGTGAAAAATAGCGAACAGCGTTTGGAACAGAATATTCATATTTAAAATTAGATTTGACTGACTTTTTGCTGACTAATCAAAGGCTCACTCTTTCCAAGTATTCAATGATATGCACAGAAAGCCCTGGATTTTAGCTTTACTTTGAAAGGCATAGAAAACAGTGAAAAATATTTGTGTTTTTCTGAAACACTATTTGAAATGTATTTTAATTATTTGTTGTCTTCATTAATGTGTTGCCACAGATTTCTGGCGAAACCCATCACTAAAAGTCATTATAAATATATATTCTGTTCAGAGATATTCCGTTTTCATGTGATTTCAGGAATTTCTTTCATTATTGTTGTTATCGTTTTTCTCTTGTTTTTCAATTCCGTTCACTCATTAGAGGATTGGTTTTGAGATTTTTTTTTATCTGAGCACTAAATTTCATGTCAGTTGACATTTAATTAAAATTATATCTGTTTTTACAGTCAATACGGGAAAAGCAAAACCAAATAACTGCTCTTTTTTTGGTTGTTTTCTCTCAATTGCTTTTGGCTTTTGGTTTGAATTAAGCAAAAAATTTGTGTTAATTATAGACTAATTTCGATATTAAACCCAAATTTGGTCACAAAAAAGACTAATTGATGTGAAATCCAGAAAATGAGTGCAATTAAAAATCGAGAGACAATCAGTTGAGAGTTGGAGTACCCCACAGGAGAGGACAGACACACCAACAGACGTCGTACTACCAGCGCTAATAGCGATGACATATTAACTAATTGTGTCATTCAAATGTATTATACTCAAATCATATCAATGTTTTCTAAATAGTAATGAAGAGAAAAAACTTTTTGAACAGAATTTGTGTTTCGCATCCAAAAAAAGTTTTGATTTTTTTTCAGTTATCAAATTTAGACTCAAATTAACATTGATTTAGATTAAGTGACTTTCAAAGTGAACAACTCCTTCATCTTGCAGTGCAGTGCAGAAGTAGTCTTCAATTTGATGGCATTAAATCTAAATTTAACAAATTGTTTGCTCAGAATAAAGAACTGGGATAAGGCTTAAGACAGTTGTGACTATTAATAGCAATCGAGAGACTAATTTATGGGGCAATACATGAGTGGAGAGCCAATACTTGTTAGGCATCCATGAGTTGACTCATCCAAACACATAATATTTAAAAGTCTTTCTCTCAATACTACTCTCCAAGGGATAAGACATTGAGAAGCACTTTAAATGTTAGCCAAAAGTGGATAAAAATGTACTGAAATCTCAAAGTTTTGGTGAAAAATTTTGAACACAAACCAGAGCCTAATGAATGAGAAACGCACAGCCATTAGATAGAACTACAGCAAAATTGGCCTTTAGTTGAGTTACTAAGTTTTTGGACTCAGCCAGGGATGGAAACTGAGAACCAACGCACATACACACAATGATCAGGGAGTGTGACTGCCTGGGCTTAGATTAAGTGGGTCTGCAGCTGCCGAGAGTCAGAGAACCGGCATTCAATATAAACAGTATAAAAGTTTTTCAGATCCAATTCATACACGAGTAGACATACCAACAGCTGCCGGATATTAGAGCGCAAAAAAAGATCTGCTCTCTCTCTCTCTCTCTCTCTCTCTCTCTCTCTCTCTCTCTCCCGCCATTGAAAGTGAGAGACAACACAAAAATAATATAATATTAAACATAAAGTTAAAAGTTTTAATACAAAGTTCAATACGATTAGGAAATATATTATACTTTTCTTTTTTTTTGTCGGGATTTTCACTTGAATTTCACTGAAAAGGTGTTTCTCCCACCAGTCCCGCCAACGATTGAGCAAGAGCAATTGTTCTTGGAGGGATAGCTATGTTTTGTTTGGTTTTTTGTATATTAGTCCTTTGCGTCGATCCCTTACGACATTATTTTCAATGAAAGTAAAAAACTTTTGACATTTAGTTCAAAGAGAATATGTCCGACAAAAGAGGAAATGTATTTATCATTGAATTGAAAAAAACATTTCTTGTGTTTTGTCGGACGGAAAAACATGTTTTCAAGAGATTAATAAAATATATCGACTTTTAGATGCAATTCCTGACCGAAAGGATAACAATTTTTATTGATAGAGAGAACAGACATTTTTTTCGGAGACAATGAAAATTAATTGACATTTCGTTACACCAATCGAGCGGTAAAATTGTCAGTATTTGTGTTAAGGTTATTCCCGTTATATACTTATAATTGTATATAAATATAAATCTATGAAAAAAAGTAATTATCACTTTTCCTAATGGTATGTATGATCTCAATATTAGTTGAGTGGCTGAGCGCAGGTGAAAATCCATTTAATGTGTCATTTAATATTAAAAGCAATTTCTCACAGCAAGTCGTGTAGGTTATCTAGATCAGTAAATTAAATGTCTCCACTAAAACATTCAGATTATATAATAAATAATCTGAAAAAATAGTGACGAATACTAACGAAATGGCTTTTACTCGACTCGAATCACAGATTAGGTGTGAAAATAATGTTTGATATAATTTCTGGCAATTTTGATATTATATTAGTTTTTCATTATTACGAAACGCATTACGACTAATACCTAATTCAATGTATTTCTCGTTTAATACAATATTTATTCGCAAATGGGAGAGAATCGGGAGAGAGAGAGAGAGAGAGAGAGAGAGAGAGAATTGGTGAAAGAAGAGGCAAAAACAAAACATTGACTCCCATTGTATTGACAGACAAAAAAGGAGTCACGAATCAAACTAATGACTACTAATGCCAGAGGAATGCCTTTTCCAACTGATATAATGGGATATTATGACAGTAATTATAATTATTGTCAAACAGACAGCAATCAAATTACTGAATAAGAAATAGAGTTAATTATATCGGAATTGTCGTAACAGTCGGACACAGAAAAAGCAGAAAAAAATTGTTTATGAAATTTGTGTCAAAAAACTAGTGATTGATTGAAAATAAATTGTTTTCTCGATTTCTCTTTAGTTTTATGGCAGAAATAAAATCATTTGTAAAGAAATAATAATAGATTACATAACAGTGAAAAAAAAACTAATTGAAACACATTTTTGTTGAAATTTTAAATTAGATTTGTCTCTGATTTTTGTACCGATAAAAGTCACTCAGTTATAGAAATTAGAGATAATTGAAAAACTGTTTTGTAATTCAATCGGATCAGGAGTTTCACTAAAAATCTATTCATACGGCTCTTGAATGAAGGGTTTTGTGTGAAATGGATTTGATATTCAGAAAAGTGTAAATAATTTGATGAAAACAACAATTTTTTTTCTCTCTCTTTATTTTTATTTCTATTTAGTCGTTATGACAACCAATGAAGTTATAGCTGAGAACAAGTGTCTTGTAAACAGTCATTGAATTATATGTTTTTCGATGCCATTAATTGAACAATGAGTTCAAAACAGACATACAATATGTGAAGGAAAGGGATGTACCCACTAAAAGATCGGACGAAAATTAGAGCCGAAAAGTAAATGCCCAGAGATATCAACAATAAACGAGAATCAATGCTGTGCTCAACCAGATATCAACGACGATACCAGATATTGTCGAGAGAGTCATGTTAAAGATGTTGGGAGAGAGAGGCAGAGAGGGAGGGCATAGATAGGAGAGTGAGCTCTGTGTGTGAAAAACAAAGCTTATCTCCAATATCACAGCTTTTTGACCAAAACGCAAATGCAATTCAAGTGTGAGAACAATGAATGAAGAGCTCAGCCGAAGATTTGATGCCAGAACTGGCGGAGCGATCGCCAAAATCAATGTTATGGCAGTACTTCGCACACAACTATCGAAAACTAATAACAGATTCAATACAACAGTCTATGACTGCAATCACTGCAATGACTGTAAGATAGAGTTAATGGCATTCCGTGTCTCCCGGTTTACAGTTGCAGAGGCAGAGCCGGAGCAGAGAATAGGAAGCTCTTCACTCGTGGCTCGAGTTCACAATTAATCCTCTGATATAATGAATGGATGGCACAGAAGGCTATCGCAAAACGATTTAAAGCTCTGATAAACAAAAATCGTTTTTTGAATGCAATCTCAAAATTCTTTGTCCAATAGATATTCACAACAGAATAATGACTGAAATCAATGTTTTTAATCTCAAATCGATAGTCACTTCGCAATTAAAACACATTTTTTAGTAGCAATTAATTGGTGTACTTAAGCATTGAAAGCACAGATATCTGGCACCGAATGTCTCTCAGCTCTCATCCTCTATCTCTCATCCCTAGCGCTGGTGATGGAAAGTGCTGTGCGATTATAGCCCTAAACCTCATTGACTACAAAAATATTCATCGAAGCGAACGGTTTAGAGATTTCGAGTTCACAAAACAGATTGTATTCAGACTTGAAATCAGTGACTCATTTGAAGCTCATTTTTCTCGCTATTCTTCGTCTCAACTAATACTCCACAGAATATTCGTCTAACTGTCTGTTTATGTCTCAATCTCTTTCTCTTAATTAAAGTCCATTTGATTTTGAGTTTTTACTCCGAAAAACACACTTCATATACGGAATAACGCAATAGAATTCCGTTATAACAACAGAATATTCTTTTATATAGTTGTATACCAATGGAAATGAGAGTCACAAGAGTTTTCCGGGTAATTACTGTTTTGAAATTTGAAATTCTCTCTCATTTTCACAATTCATATATAAATCGTTATCTCTTTTGGCTGACTATATTTCTCAGTGGTTTCCATAATACAATTGGCACTGACTTTAATAAACACTTTTTGAAATCACTTTTGATATTTCGGTTTTTAGTGTTTGGGTATTCTTTCGACCATTAATTTAATAATAAATTAGTTTTAACTTATTATATGATAACTCAGAGAATAGCAAAGAATATATTATTGGGAAGACATGAACAGAATGTTTGATAATATGTGAGCAAAATTTCTTCATATAGTTATAAATTCACTCCGGGTATAGTTTTACACATCATTCACTTGAAATCAGAGATGAATTTTTTCTGCTCAGACCTCAAACTCCTCAAACAATATATTCCTTTGACTTTAGATTATATAAAAATATGAGTTTTGTTTTGCATTCAATTTTAAAAAACAGTAAAACTCTTTTGACTTTAAATTGAATTTTATTCAATCCTTGGACTATAATATATTCAAATTTTTAAATTACAGATTTTTCGCCTAAAAATCTCTTCAAACGTTTTTTCTTTTTTAGTCTTCAAGTGTGTGGTAAGAGTGGAAAGGGAGACAGAATTTGATTTCAGATCGATCTCCGCCTCAAGAGCTTATGTTTTGAAAGTCGGGAATCAAAACAAAAACCGCCAAAAAATAGTTTGGATTTCATTTTTTACGTGAATTCACTGTTATATTGAATTTGAAGCCTTTGGCCAAATAGAGAGCTATAGAGAGATATCTTATTCTCCTATTCTTTGAGACTATTTTTTACAATAGTTTACAATAGGATTGAATAGGAAAACAGTTACTCAATAAACAGGTTTCGTAAAGATCTTGAACTCAGTACCAATCAGTGCCACTATTATGGGCTCTTACGTCAAAGAGTCTCAGGAAGTTCACAATAATTTGGGTCAAAATACTGGACAGGTATAGTCTATTTTTAGTCTGCAAATGCAAACCTACATGCTAAATTATTTTTAACAAGCTCAATGGTTTTTTTCCCAAATAAGTATATCGTAATTCATACTTCCCATATCGATGGCAAGAAAAATGAGATAGTTGATTTAAAAACATCAAAAAATTGGTAGAATAAGGCATCATGGTAGAAACTTTTGAATTAAAAATTGTTATAATGACCTATCTAATATTAACTAATATTATTAGAAACTATTTGAAGCCTTCTGTCCGGCCCTTCATATGTGTTAGGGTTAATATAAGAAGTTAGACTTGGTTAACTTACTTTTCTTAGCTATGGTAATCCAATTGGCCCGGTCTCGATTGATATTTGACTAGTCCTCCTTTAAATTGAAAACAACAAAATATTTCACCCTGATAAGTTTAGAAGAGTTGACAAGAGCACAAGAAATGCTATCAAACGTAAACACTGTTGGCGTAAATGTTGACAAAAGTTTTGGAGTGAACTCTCAAAACAGATTCAACGACTTCAGGCTTGAGATCAGTTGTGCGCTGACGTCACTCTCAGTCGATTGCTTCCTGATCTCCATTGAAGTGGTGGCGCCCTCTCAACAATAAACGACACTTAAAATAGAAAACTTTGAGAAACTTTTAGCCCTTCCATTAACTTGACAAGGTCATATTTTAATATTCAAATATAAAATTAGTATTTTTTTGATAAAAATATTTTGGTTTTTATATCAATCGCTAAAAATATCGATATTTTCAATTCAAATGAATTGACCAGTTATTGAGCATGGTTATTTATTTACATGGCAATTCTTTTGATAATACTGTGAATAAATTGTATTTGTTTGCCATTCTTGGTGTCAAAGTTAGAGCCATACCATCCGATCCAATCCCAACAGGCGTTCATATTCGGTACCATAAAACTCGCTGCAGTGAAATGCATCCCATAGTCAGTTGTCGTTTGGGGGAACACCACTATTATGTTGTTAGTGTCGGCCCAACGATCATAACCCGTGTTTTTGACGAACTTATCGCCGATATTGTCGTATGACTGAAGACATCCGTGAAATGCGATATGAAGTCTACACTTCTCGCCATCAGAACAGGCCTTCGGAACGTATGCGAAACCCTTCGAACCCAAACCAATAGTGGAAGGACTGGAAGCGAACTCCGACTGCGAAAACTCCAGGAAATGTCCCGTTTTCTGGTGGGCATCACTTCTGGGCTTAAGGTTTCCATAAATGTGTTTTAGTATAGCACCCGATCCATCAAAACCACAGTTACTTATGTAGGGACTCCCAGTAGTTGTGCAGTCATTGTTTCCTTCGCCATCAAAATCGGTAGGAAAGGTATGTTCTGAGTGCAGGTCTTTCTTGAAGACAACATTTTCTTTGGGAATGAATCCGCTGTCAGTCACCAGATATTTGTATAATTGATTCATAACAGAAGTGCTGACAGTTGTGTCGGCCGTTCCTGAAATCATATAAACTTTTTGGTGCTTAAGGTTTGAGATGTCGTCGATTTTGGTTCCGCTCCAACCCTTCGTATTAGCAATTGATATGTAAACCGATGGAGAGCTCATATACATGCAAAACGTATACATATACTGTCCTCCACAGTCATAGGGTCCGCCGGCAACGATACCTGCTCCTTTTATTATCGAGGACAGGGCTATCTGAACCTGATTGGCGAAGAAGGCACCCGACGATAGCCCAGAAACAGACGTCTCTTTGATATCGACATTAAATTTTGGTAAACTCTGTGAACATTCAAATTGTTTTCATAATTGAAATGATTTTAATAATATTTCTCACCGAAGAAGAGTAGCCAAAGAGTGTAATAATTTGAAACAGGGTAATATATTTTAATGAATATATCATTTTTGTTTCAAATCAATTATAGCTTTTAATAAAATTTTTATGTTTTGTCCTTTTATTGAATAGTTTGTATCTAAAGCCTGAGAACTAAACACTTGAATCAATTGATAAGTTCCAGGATTTCGGTGACATTGAAGTTGTTTTTGATAACATCAAAGGCGAAACAACCATGATTATATTCGCTGCCAATCTAGATAATCGATGGGTAATTTAAAGAACGCTTATAAAAATCAACTTGAAAGTATTTCCCATAATTGATGACTAGTGAATCACTAGTAATGATAAACATTTGTTAGTGAATATCAGCTCAAATCTTATGTAAAATTCAATTATTTTGATCTAATTTTCAATTAAGTCTCGCAATTGATTGCATTCAATAAATATCTTTTGAGACATGTTTTCAAAACTTTTCATACGATTTGAGTAATAAATAAATCAAAACATTTTTTTAATAAAAGCAAAAATTTATTTAAATTTTTATTAAAACAAAATATAAAAATTGGTCTAAAAATTGTCAAATATTGAGAGCAAAAGCTATTCTCTGGTGATATCCCAGCGCCAGATACTGGAGTCATCGCAAACACAGATAAGTGTTTTGCCATCTCTGCTAAAACTGGTCTGTCGTATAATTGTCGTACATTTCTTTCGCTTCAAAACTAGTGGTTCGTATTCATAGGGGTTGTCTTCTGTCATATCCCAGACATATGCCACTCCCTTACCATTGCCGACAGACATCAACTCCTGCTCGAAGTCCATCGAAAACTTTATGAACCAAAGAGTGTTGTCTTCTGTTTTGAAGGCACCTAATTTGGTGATCGCTTCGTTTGGGATCTTATTTTCAATGAACTCTTCCTTATTGTCCAATACATCCGGTTTTGAACAAATAATCTCATTATTGCAAGACTTGGATAAGAGATATCTGCCTAAGAATTGGACGCAATCGACATAATTGGTGTGAATCGTACGGGTTGTGAACACCGGGAAGTGTATGGACTCCATCGGAAAGTTTCCCTTCGATTCCTTCCATTTATACGAACTATTGATGGCTTTACGTATTTTATTGTTATTCAATGACCAGATCTTAATCGAGTGATCCATTCCTGAGCTGACAAAGTATTTGTCGGACAAGAGGTAGAAGTCAGCGCTAAGCACTTGATCCCTGTGTCCGGATTCGCCGCCGAATTTGGCGATACATACGTTTGTTTTGAGATTCCATAACCGGAGGGAATAGTCTTCGCTCGACGACAACAGAAGGTTGTGATCGCGTGGACTCACTTTAAGGTCATTGATAGCCCCTCCGTGTCCCGTGAGATGACGATAGGAATTCAATACGCAATCGATTATACGAATGATTCCCCGTTGACCGCCACATATGGCCAAACAATTGTTGGTCACGTCATCGACAGACCAACAGACGGCGTAATAGTTTTCACATTTCTTCTTATCTTTGGCCTCTTCGGGAGTCGTTGGTTCGGCGAAACAGGAGACCAAACGGATGTTCCCATTGGACGGACACTCGTAAATAGTGAGACGATCGGCGCCGACGGCTGCGAAGTATTTATGTCCGTCCGGCAGATAATTGTTGAACTGAACTGAATATAAGGGATTTTCGTCACCTTTTATCGATTGGCAGAACTTTGCGGTCAGTTTTGGCTTCTTTTTCGGTCTTCCGATGTCGAGTGAACTCAAATCGAGGTCTTCCTCATCGGTGTTGTTCTCTTCGGATGAATCCACTTCTTCTTCGATCTGTTCGTCGACAACAGTCGCATCATCTGACTCTCTATTGCCATCAACTGATCCATCTGTGGATTCGGTCAAATCGATGCAAACGATTGGTGTGTCTTCAGATGTATTCATAACGTTGTTGTCACGTGTTTTGCCGTTTTCTTTATTCAATTGATTATTACTTTTTGAATAAGTCTTTAATTTTTCTTTTGATTTGTTATTCATTTTGTTTTGAAATTGAATCCGATTTTAATTAAGACTTTTAATTGAATTTCAAATAAAATTAATTTCAATAAAAATCTGTTATTAAATATTTGAGTCAAAGCTTTGAATTTCCCTTTAAATGACTTTTTCATTGGAGGCGTGTCTTCAAGTTTATCTATGTTTCAAATTAACTCTCAGAGGATGTCTATAAATAACCAGTTAACCACCTAGGGCAATCTATAAACATTTACTTAAGACCTACTTAAGGATTAATAAATTTCTTAAGGGTTTTGTTTGACTTATATTTTCTTACATTCAATCATTTAATTTCAATAATTTATTAATAAAAGTTTGAGATAAAAAAATAAGTCAAATATCAATTTAAAATTCAGTAAACAATTGAATTGCTATTAAAACAAAAATTGCATTAAATAAAAAAAATGTTTCAAATTGAAAAAAAATCTCAAAATATAGTCTCAAAATATTAAGAGTAACGGCTATTTTCTGGTGATATCCCAGCGCCAGATACTGTAATCATCGCAAACGCAGATAAGTGTTTTGCCATCTCTACTAAAACTAGTTTGTCGTATAGTTGTCGTACACTTCTTGCGCTTCAAAATTAATGGTTCGTATTCATAGGGGTCGTAGAATGTCATGTCCCAGACATATGCCACTCCCTTACCATTGCCCACAGACATCAACTCCTGCTCGAAGTCCATCGAAAACTTTACGAACCAAAAGGTGTTGTCTTCGGTTTTGAAGGCATCTAATCTTGTGATCGCTTCGTTTGGGATCTTATTTTCAATGAACTCTTCCTTATTGTCCAATACATCCGGTTTTGAACAAATAATCTCATTATTGCAAGACTTGGATAAGAGATATCTGCCTAAGAATTGGACGCAATCGACATAATTGGTGTGAATCGTACGGGTTGTGAACACCGGGAAGTGTATGGACTCCATCGGAAAGTTTCCCTTCGATTCCTTCCATTTATACGAACTATTGATGGCTTTACGTATTTTATTGTTATTCAATGACCAGATCTTAATCGAGTGATCCATTCCTGAGCTGACAAAGTATTTGTCGGACAAGAGGTAGAAGTCAGCGCTTAGGACTTGATCCCTGTGTCCGAAATCGCCGCCGAATCGGGCCACACATACGTTTGTCTTTAGATTCCATAACCGGAGGGAATGGTCTTCGCTCGACGATAATAGAAGGTTGTGATCGTGTGGACTCACTTTGAGGTCATTGATAGCCCCTCCGTGTCCTATCAGGTGACGACTAGACCCAAACTCTTTGATGTCGATTATGCGAATGATTCCCATTTTACCGCCACATATGACCAGAGGATTGTTTGTCTGGTCGTCATAAGACCAACAGACGGCGTAATAATTTTCGGAAATAATTTCCTTCTTTTTATCTGTATTTTGATGATTAGGTGCAGCAAAACAGGACACCAAACGAATCGTCCCATTGGGCGGACACTCGTAAATAGTGAGCCATTCGGCGCCGACGGCTGCGAAGTATTTCTCTTCGTCCGGCAGATAATTATTGAACTGAACTGAATATAACGACCTTTTGTCGCCTTTTTTAGTCACCCTTTCAGATGACATATTCCAACCTTTTATCGATTCGCCGAACTTTGCGCTCAGTTTCGACTTCTTTTTCGGGTTCTCCCCGACCATGTCTTCCTCATCGGTGTCGTCCTCTTCGGTTGAGTCCACTTCTTTGTCTTCGGTCTGTTTGTCGACAATATTATCATCATTTGACTCTTTGTTGCCATCAATTGATCCGTCTGTGGATTCGGTCAAATCAATGCAATTGAAAGGTATTTCTTCTTGAGATGTGTTGCCTCTTGTGCTGTCGTTTTCGTCATTCAATTGATTATTACTTTTTAAATAAGTTTTTAATTTTGCTTTTGATTTGTTATTCATTTTGTTATGAAATTAAATCCGATTTTAATTAAGACTTTAATTGAATTTCAAATAAAATTAATTTCAATAAAAATCTATTATTAAATATTTGAGTCAAAGCTTTGAATTAAATGCTTTCTCTAATTAAATGACTCTATCATTGGAAGCGTGGCTTTAAGTTTAATTAAACTTTCAGTAGATATCTATTAAAAACCTAGGTCATAGGGCCAATCTAACAACTTTTACTTAATAAGATCTCTCATTAAGGGTTAAAATGTTTGAAAGGATTTTGTTTGACTCATATAATTAAACGTTAATCAAATGACTAAATTAGGATTTTTTAACTCAAAGTTATTGAAAGTCTATCACAAGATTTGAAGCGTTTCTGAACTATATGTCAGATAAAGCCTTCGACTCATTAACAATACAAAAGAGACTATTAATCAAAACGACCGAAATATTATTGACTCGAAATTCAAGTTTTCTTTCAAACGAGTATTTAAACAGAAAAACAATTAATAATATTTGTTATATAATCAATGATAACAACATTTAAATACTGGAGTTTTGTTTCAATAAATGTTTTTAAGTGCTAAACATCTCAATAGTCATTAACAAGGAATTGGATTTTCCACAGCTATTAACACATAAGACAATAGAGAATAATAATAATTCATTTAATAATTATTCAAAAATAATATTTGAGTCAATGTCTCGATTGAGTCAATCATAAGAAGTGAAGAAAAATTTTCTTTCATTTGATTTCAAGTTTACGAAAACTGTTTAATAAGTTTTTATTCAATTTTAATACTCAATAAACAAAGTTTTCCAAACGAATGAGTCTTCTCAACGATTCAGAAGTAATTGACGAAAATCTTGTCCTCAACTGAAGTCATGAAAACCTGTGAAAACCTTAGGGAACGTGAGGTCTGAGCAACAGCTCAATAAAAG
Source organism: Tectocepheus velatus (assembly GCA_034700625.1). Taxonomy (NCBI): domain Eukaryota; kingdom Metazoa; phylum Arthropoda; class Arachnida; order Sarcoptiformes; family Tectocepheidae; genus Tectocepheus; species Tectocepheus velatus. Next base: position 60,394 of record JAQIXV010000070.1, read on the forward strand.
TTTGGAATAATATTCAAATGTTTAATAGAAATGCAAAAGTATTTTCTGGAAGAATCAGTCCTTAGTAAGTAAACGAGCAATAGATGAGACGAAACGTCTCATCCCTTTGTCCTTCGAGTCCGAGAGTATAAAATATTTGCAAACTTTTTCGTTCAGTTTTTAACAGGACTTCAAAGACAATAGACTTCTCTCTTACAGAGAAAACTCATATTTATTTTAACGCTCATCAGATAAAAGACAAGACTTTCTTAAAGTTTATTTTATTTTATATTGTATTCAGTCCTCAATTCGTCTCAAAATTATACACAAAATGATTGAAAAAATGATTGATTCGTCAAATAATGTGATATTGAATCCAATCCTAACTCTGTATAGAAGTGCAATCAATATGAAGCCAAATGTAGTCACATCTGAAATGTTTCTCTTCCGGAACGGCTATCGGGACATCGTATCAATTATCGGGCCTTACCTTCTGTTCGCCTTATGGGTCGGCCCCAGAATGATGGCCAACAGAAAGCCATTTGAATTGAGGACACCTATACTTCTATACAACATATTTATGGTAATACTAAACGTCTACTTCTTTTTCTCGTCAATTATCGCCTATGAGTTCGGAACCGCTTTAATGAACTTCAAGTATCCGGCGAACGACACGCGGGAATTGTCCGTCGAAGACCACCGCCGACTCACTTTCGTCTACTGGTATTTCATATCGAAGATCTTTGATCTGATGGACACAGTCTTCTTCATCTTACGAAAGAAGTGGTCACAAGTGACTGCTCTTCACGTCTACCACCACTCGTCTGTTCCGTTTTGCGTTTGGTTGGCCACTAGTTTTGCGCCGACAGCCGGAGTGAACGGCATATTCCCGATATTCAACTCTGCGGTTCACGTTCTGATGTATACCTATTACGCGCTGTCGGCGTTCGGGCCGTCCGTCCAAAGGTATCTCTGGTGGAAACGGTACATAACTCAGATCCAATTGATCCAATTCGTCATATTCTTCTTGTATGGGATGACATATGTGATCAAGCAGACTGGATGGCCCATAATGTTGATTGGGGTGTCTATGGTACAGCCTCCGCTATACCTGTTTATGTTTACATCTTTTTATTTGAATACCTATTGTAATGCCAGAGCTAAGAGTCATAGCAGTTGTAACGCATCTGACAAGACATCAATCAAACAGAATATCAGAAAACTTGAGTAGATTTTAGTTTTTAAGTCAAACCAAATGTTTTATTAATGTTTTTATATTACGATTTTCTGAATTTTATGTTTGTTTTCACGTATTTATTGAACTTTTTATAAATGATTTTTTATATATAATTGAGAGTCAATTAACTTTTGACTGATATTAATATGTTTTCCTCAATTAGTTTAACACATTATTTGTAAATTTAAAAGTCATTATCAAATATTCCTATAAATTCTCATTAAATCAATAATAAATTTGATTAAATCATCTAGATGTTGTCCGGCTCATTTTTAAAATTATTCAATTATTCTTGAATAGATGATTAATTGACCAAACATGCATATAATGTTCATGTTAAAAACTGCTTCCTTTTTGAGTGCTTAAGGTCAAGCAAGTTGACCTAACTAATTAAATAAAAATAATGATCAAGGTTATAGCATTGAATTGGCAAACCTTTCAATAAAGTGATTCAATTCTTGACTTAATTTCTAATTTATATTAAAATGATTCCAAATCGAGTCGTTTTCAATGCATTAAAATTAAATTAAACTTAAATTGAGTTAAATTAAAATTAACTCAAAATTAATTTTCAATCCTTGAACTTAATATTAAAATTGGTTGAATCGAAGGACAATGAAGATGTGGCTCATCAAGATCAATTTTTTGTCGGTATTAAAATATTTGCCTACTGTCTGTCCAACAAATATATTATTCTTCTGAAAAGTTTTTGAAAAATGAAAAACAGATCTAAAGATAATTGAAATTATCTCATAATTTGTTAGTTAATTATTCGTTGAAATATTTCCTTTGAAACAATTGACATAACTCTTAATGAAAAATCCTTCGAATCATCAAAATTTTATTTTGCAAAATGAATAAGGACAAACACGAATTCGCTTAAAATGATCAAGGGTATATGACCTGAGCCTTAAGATCGCATAAAAATTTAAATTTTATTCAAAATATTTTCTAATTTTTATTTGAGTTGAGACAAAAAACAATATATTTTATGACTGATTGAAGAATATATTAACCATTTGTGTAAAACTTTAATTGACAACAAATAAACAAACGTTTAATTTATAGGACTTTCCATAGAATACCAGTCCTTCGGTGCGATATTTCAATTGTTTTTGTTTCACAAGAAAAAAGTGTGAAAAACGGATTGAAGTAAAACATAAAATAATAAGAAATAAAAAATATGTGACTTATGTTATGATAACTTATGAATCGTTTTAATACTTGTTTGGCACTGGAAGTCAACAGCGCTTAAAACCTGTTCGACGTATGCGAAGGACAGTTAGACTCTCATAGAAAATAGTGATAACTTCTACTGTTGCGAAATTAAACAAACTGTACTGGACAATCTTTATGGCCTAAATGATAAGTATCTCTTGACCTGCTAAGATTAAGTTCTAGCGAAGTCGCAAGATAAGTCCTAAAACAAGCACAGGCCAAGTCCTGTTACTGGACAATGACCATACAAATACCGTACAGATCGACATAAGTCTACTCGATTACAGACGTGACACTAATTGAGAAATGTCTTTACAATTGGGAGAAAAATTTTTGGTTAAAAAGAGAGAAACGAATTGTAAATAGACTTCCTTTTGACTGAACGGCAAAACTTAATGATTAAATCCATTTCTGTTGAGTTTTGTGAAGAGAAAAAAAACTCACTTCCCTTCAAATAAGGTTAGGCTAACATAGAAATAAATATTTAAAGTTTTCAGTTGATTGTGATTTTCAGTACTAAATAGACTTTTCTTTAAAAACCTGTCAAAAAACAGCCTTATTCTGAGTGCTGTTCAAAAACGAGTGCTATTTTTTCATTCAATCAAATGACACAAACGTTTGACTAAAGAGAGAGAGTTTTTTAATGTTTAACACAAACTGTAAAAAACGTTTTGTTTTAAGTAAAAGTTTTTGGATACCGTTGTCTCCCAATAGGAAGTGCTGTTGAAAACCACTTTTGTCTCACATTTTCCGCTTTTAGTGACTTTCGTCAACGAGTCGTCAGTTTTTTTTAATCAAAAATCAATTTTAATTTTATAACCCATTCCTCTCATCAATTCAATTATGGATAACAACACCTCATCGGCAGAGGGAGTGCTTTTGGATTACCATTCAAATAGTCTTAACTATTATCTGTACCAATACTGGCGCGAAGTCGGCGACTATCGCACAGCCGACTACCCTCTCATAAGGGACGGGCCGTGGCTTATGCTAACGATTATCATCAGTTACTTTGTGTTCGTCGAGAAGATCGGACCCCGATTTATGAAATCCCGGGAACCGTTTGAATTGAGAAAAGTCCTACTCTTCTACAATACGTTTATGGTTTTGGCCAACGCCTACTTCTTCGTTAAGGGTCTCGATTGGATCAGATACGGGTCGGCGCTCTTCGACTTCCGATTCCCGGGCAAAGAGGACCACTCAATGCCAGTTCAGCAGCAGATTTGGTCCTTCTATTTGTATTACATCACGAAATACGTGGATCTGTTGGATACCATATTCTTCGTTTTGCGCAAAAAGTATTCGCAGATAACGGGTCTCCACTTATATCATCACACAGTGGTTCCCATCTTGGGTTGGATGACAATCTGGTATCGATTCAATGTGCCGTCCATTGGTCTGTTCGCTGTCCTAAACTCATTGGTCCATACAGTGATGTATACCTACTATACGCTGTCGGCGTTCGGCCCCCGCGTCCAGAAGTACCTCTGGTGGAAGAAGTACATCACTCAACTGCAACTGATCCAGTTCAGCATCTTTTGCATATACGGTACTATTGTCAAGTGTTTCCACGTGGGGTACCCATCGTTCGCCATTTGGATAGCATACACTCAAGCGTTTCTATTCTTCTATTTGTTTATTAGGTTTTACTTTCACTGTTATTGTCACAAATCGACGAAACAGTCGAAAGTCAATTAAATCTCAACTCAAGTCTTATTTAATATCTAAACAAAAAAATTAATTAATTTTATTAATAAATTCAATGAAATAATTGTTTAAACAAATCTGTGAATTGGCTCCCAATTAGTCACTCATTGAAATCAAATCTTAATTTTAGTGTTCATTTGAATCAAACCTTTTATTTGCATTTTATTTATCATTGGATTTCATACTTTTGATATTCATCTGAAATTACAGACAAATTAGCGCTGATTTCAGTTTAATTTAATGAATTTATGTTTACTTTTGTTTTCTTTGAATAAACAAAAAGTTTTATTAAGAATTGAAAAAAATACTTATTTTTGCTGTAAATCAAGCGATGAGTCTATGGTTTCAGTACTCGAGTACTCATAAGACAAACATTTCTTACGATTAAAGAAAAATAAGAATTGAATTGATATCGAAATTAAAAGCATTTGTCCTATAATTTGTCAGAAATGATCAAAAATTTTCGAAGTGATGGCAAAATATCGCGCCTTCCCTTCTATTCAATGTCTCACAGGCTTTCTGAACGCCGGCAGTCATAAGACCCGGACCACAGCTAAACACTCCCACTCTATTGACCTGAAAGTTGAAAATAAATCCAAAATTTTAATCTAAAATCAAAATTAGAGGCAAAGGGTTTGCTAACAGTCGGATGTTCCGATTGAAGAGAGTCCAGAAATACTGTGAAATTAGGTCTTCCGAAATGGGTTTTAGCCTTCAGTCCAGTGAATAGACTTCTATTGGATATCCTCTGGAAATGTCGTTCACAGATATACTGAGAAGAAAAACAATAATTCAATCGTTTATTGCCTTTTGTTTTAACTCAAAAATAATAATAAAATTCTTGTTTTTAACTATTGTTTTGAGAATTGATTGAATGAATTGTCAAAACTGAAGGGAATTCCCAATAAAAAGTCAATACATACCAACATTGTTGTCCTCAAATCAAATTTCTCATAGAATTGTGTTATGAATATATGTGTCGTCAATAGATTAGAGCCATCCTTTTCTTCCGTATCTCTGATCACATCCGACATCCACTCGAAGTGTTTCTGAGTTCGAGTCACCCAAAGGAAGTACACCTAATGGCAGATCAGAGTTTGTGTTTAATATTCAATGACTGCTATGGACTGAGCGCTACTTTTTTGCAATTGATTTGTGACTTTGATTTCAACGACGCTTTAAATGCGATGTCTTTGAGAATTGACGCGAAAGGAGTGACGCCAATACCGCCGCCGACCAGAACTGAGACCTCGAATTTGAGCCAATCCTGATGTCCTTCACCGTAAGGGCCGTCCAAATAGAGTTTCGGATACGGATTGGAACCCAAATTGTTTGGATCATAGGTTTGTCTTATGTTTTTGGTGAAGGGGCCGACGGCTCGGATGTGCAGCGATAGGCTGTCCTCGTGTGGGGCCGAAGAGAGAGTGAAGGGATGGTATTCACTTTTGCTGAGCGCCAGACACGCGATGCGAACCCATTGACCGCTTTTATAATCGAAATTCGGGGGTCTTTTGAACACCAGATTAGTAACATCTGAGGGATGCAAAATGGCCCGGATTACAGATATCTCCACTTTCTTACGGCTGACACTAATTAGTCGATCGATTGTGAATAAAACCTAATGAGGGGTTAATTTAATTGTTATTCGTTACGATTGGACAGTCATTTGGACTCACAATAGGAATAGTGAAGTACTGATAAAATTGGGGTTTCTGTACGACACTTCCCAATCCGTGCAAAACCATCAGAATATAGAGGAAAGGGTAGAGGTTATGCGTCGCCCAAAATGCGTTAAAGACATTACGTCTGGAGTACTGAATGGCGAAGACGTAGATCATAATAACTAGACATAAGAGGAGAACACCAGTGACTCCCGTTATTGTCTGCCAACACCAGTAATGGAATTTCGGTAATTCATCGGAACTGTTGACAATACAAATGACATTCAATTTTGAAATTAAAGTAATTTTTTGGATCAAATGACTAACAAATGATAAAACTCTCGAAGAAGGCAGTGATTGTCGTCAGGGTTTTGAGTGCTTACGCTATAGAAGTTGATTACGTGTCCGGTAGAGTGAATAACTTGAGGTCAGAATAAGTACAAAGAGTTAGTCATATAATTAAATGAGGTTTCGATTGATTACATGAATTAATGAGAGCCCAGAACGCGATATATTTGTGAAGACTGACCGCACCGTCGAATGGTATGATTCGGTGGAGAAATGTTTCCCTCAAAAAGGTTATGATATTCCGACACATCGTTAACAATATTGTTGAGTAGCAAAACATGAAAGCACTGGCAGCCCCTCGAGTCAGTGTAATCCCTAATCCCAGGGTCTGTCGGACACCCGAATCTTCGTTCAAGAAGTTGTAACCTTTGGACAGAAAATTACATTTAGTTTTACGAATAATTAATCAAAAGTTGGACAGACTATAGGCCTTATTGAAGAAAACATAAACAATAATTGTTGTATAGATTATGAGCCAAAACATCTCCAATTTGTATTCATCGACGAATCGACTCCAGGCTCTCATCCATTCGGGTCCCCCTTTTTCCTCCTCTTCCGTTTCTATCCGTATAACAGAAGTAGAGGTCGCAGTCGTTGCAGTGGTTCCAAGTTTTGGATCAGGAGTGCCACCAAAATAACTGTAGGCTCTGATCACTGTATCGTTGGCTCGAAGTAAAACACTTTGTCTTTTTTTGGGAACAGACGCCAAGATTTGCTGAGCGCTGCTCACTATAAACAAATTGAATGATTATTAGGCTGTGCTTTCATATGAGAGGGGAATACCATCGAAATTGAGTTCCGCATATCCCAGTTCTTCCCTATATTCGCCCAAAAGTTTTTGAAAGTCACTGAACGTCAACTCCTGACGACTTCGAAGGCCTGCACTCATGAACATCGATGCGATCACTTCGTCCATCTGTTGGCCAGATATGGACTGATTGGCCAATTCTAGCATCGATTTAATCATTGTCTTGAACTCATCGACAGTCAATTTGCCACTTCTGGTCACGTCGTACATATCGAACATGAGTTTCGCCTTTTCGTCGGCACTTCCCTTCGCGAAGATCACAATCATATCCAAGAATTCTCTGAAAGAGATGTAACCGTTTTTGTCTTTGTCTACCAAAGCGAACATCGATTGAACAAAAGTGGAGTCCAGTCTCATGGAGAGTGCGTCGGCGAACTCATAGGGAGTCAGCTCTGTATTAATCACTCGTTTAGCCATTTTTACATTCAATTTCTCTTTAGTGTTAACTCCGAAAGCCTTTTGAAAAAATTAAATTTTAATCAATTATTTGGAAATCCATAAAATGAAAGTTCAGATTACGTGAGAGAAGACAACTCTGAAAAACTGTTCCAAATCTTTTTGACGCCTTTCCTTAGTGTACGCGGTTTTCTTCATTTGCTTTAAATCCGTTTCAAGCCGTTCCCTCCCGACTCCGATCTCTTCTAAGAAAAGTTCGATTTTTGAGGCAAACCTCTCCCTATCGTAATAGGAGTCAAACTTCAGTATCAAATCGTATTCCATATTCATTTTGATCTGTAGGTAGTCCTGAGCTCTGTTAGCACTGACGCACATCTGAACGCTTTCTACGCCTTTCAGATCAATACTACGAATAGGTTTGGATCCGTTTTCCAGTTTTACAATAATTGACTTCTTCGGCACCTGAAACAGGATTTGAACCGCTCGAAGCCCTTCCTTATCGCTGACAAACTCTTGAGCTAAAAGTATCACCAAAATTAGTGCCAAACTTCTAAAACAATTGCTTACCTAAAGTGATGTCTTCACTCAAAGACATTCTCTGTTTTCTGGACTTCTTTTTCCGGGCCTTTTCTTCCAAAGAGTTTCGCCTTTCGGCCAGAATTTTGAGGGTAAGTATACATCCGATGGCGTACAGTCCGATACCGACTAAAGTCAGTATAAAACTGAGTTCACTTCCGACAAAGTAGTCGAATGTATGTCCTTTAGTGCACTCGTCGTTCGCAACTCGACTTTTATTGACGGCCCCCAAAGATAAACAAATCTCTTGAGTACGTGTCGTCCCATTAATGACATTACAATTATAACGGAAAGCCTCCATTGCGGACATACAGCTCTCGGATAGTCGATTAGAATTTCCTGCAATTTATCAAAATTGGAGATCAATTGAATGTATCGAAGAGCACAGGAGTTGTATGTCTTACGGGTTGGCAATTGAAACACTTTTGGCTGAATTTCATCGACTTTAATATTAGTGACACTTCGGATGATGTCATAAATTGTCAGTTGTTTTAGTCTTGATATCTCTTCGGCAGTAAAGAGTCTAAAATCAAAGAACAGAAAAATTTAATTGAAAAATGAATTTCAAACCAATTTTTCTAATTAAACCCGTTTAAGGTATTTTCAAACCAATAGCGGTCTCCGTCTCTGATTCGTCTGAATTGATCCCTAATAACGTAAGTGAAGAGCCCTCCCGGACCTGTTTCGGTGGTCTCGAGGAGTCCGCCCACCCATACGTCAATCTTATCGACGCTATTGTTGTAAATCTTTTTTGTCTTATTTAATAAACTCTGGATTTAAATGAAAAGAAAAAATCAAATCATTTGTTGAGAGTCATACATCATATACGGGATCTCTTTGAAGGGTGACATTCCACAGAGTATTTGCAATTTGATCGAAACTCTTTTGAGTCCTGTCCTCCTTATCCAAACCCAATTCACGTCTTGTGGTCAAATAGTCTGGTAATCCGTGATCTCTACCTTAAGGCCAACAAAAAACAGTTTATATTTAAGTCTAGTGTTGAGGACAGACCTCTTTGTATATTAAGTGCCATTAAATCCCTTCGAGTGAACTCTAACGGACCGAAAACACTTCCGCGAAGGTCTTCTACGACAACATTGTCATCGGCTTCGGCCGGTTGTGAGGACAGACCCATAATTAACTGTTCAAAGCCTCCGTTCATTAGGTATTCGATGGGTTTCCAAAAGCTATTACAGGTTCTGACGATATACTCATTGCTTTGAGGGCTGTCCAGTTTTGACACTGTAGAACAGTTACCATTTCTTTTGATACCTCCGGCCGTCACTAATGTGTGTCCAAATCGAAAGGCCGCCGATTGGAAGAGATTTGATATCTGGGGATCAATTCCGTGATTATACTCTTCATATGGAGGTAAGGGATCGTCAGGTATTAAGAGGGGCAGCCATTCGTTGAAAACAATCTGCTGTTGAGAAGCGATGACCCATTTTCGAGCCTCATTGAAGACTTTCTCATCCGACCAATCGGTGTGCGCTATAGCTATTTGTTTGGCCAAAAGGTTGTGCCATCGAAACCATATGACACCCATCGTTAAGAGGAAAGGGTTCTCGTGTCCGCGAGGGTTACCCAACCCTTAAATTTGTTATAATTTTTTATTTTTAATCGATTTCAGCGAAAAACTTACGAAAAAATCTTTTTGATGATAGAAGTCGAGGCCTGGGCTCCGGCTTCTCATTTCCATCCCATCTTTTAGGTCCGGAAGGCGGGGGAGGATTCGCGAGTGGGAGCCTTATATCGTTTTTGATGGGAAACTCCTTTTTGCTGTCGAGAGCCGCCAACTCTCCCTTTGCTTCGTTTGTGTTGAATAATCTCAAAGTGTCTGACCATCCCTTAGAGGTGCCATAAATGAGCCCTCCGTCGAGCCAAGGGGTCGCTCCATTCAATTGCATTCGAGGATTGTTTGGTGACTGTCCACTGACCTCATCGTAATTAGTTCTGTGAAATGGCATAATCCTATGTCCGGTGCTGTGAGTGAATGGTACGTATCCTTTGGAGTTATCGGACAGTATCTGATCGGGTATTTCTATATTGAAGAACTCTGTCGGACAACTCCTTCGCTGTGAGTCCACTATCTCTTCGACTATCTGTTGCCCGAAATACACGAAGAATGCGGTCTTTCCTGTCTTTGATTGTCCGCCGATTTCTCCTTTCATTAAGGCTTCGGAAAGTAGGAAAGGATTCGGTCGGTCGGCACCCGACGGCTCATACACTCCGTCCTCATATTTGGGTGAAACGATACGAATGAGGGGTTGTTCTTAAATGTCAAACAATTAGCAAATTATAATCTATTGCCACAATATATTACCGACTGATCCAAGAGATGGATGTGCGATGTTGTTATACCAACCGTCATATCCCTCGTAATCGAGTTCTTCGTCGTCAGTCTTCGGTGTCTCGTCTCCAGTCAAACCCAAAACCCATTTTGACATAACATCCGAATTAATGGCTTCGGGCGAAGGTTTTTGGGCTTAAGTGGTGATAAAATGATGTTTTAATCAGTAAATGAACAGTAAATATGAACTTGGTCATTCAATGGTAATTCAATGGTAATTCAATTTGATATTAAATCAATGGAAAGCCTGTGAACTAATTGTTAACCAGTGATATATTGACAGCACTTACATAACTATTGCATAACGTTTGATAAACTGTAAAAAATAGTAGCTTGCTCACATCATTTACAAAGACCCGGCAAAAACAAAAAACTAATCACTCATTGAGTGATAATTTTCTTTACATTCAATGAATTGATATTTGATTCAAAAATTAGTGACAAAATAAAATTGATTTTGAATTACAATTACTATAAAAACAGTCAAACCTGAAGTCCTATCGGGAAGCGCTCTCTTCCCAGAAGTAAAACTGACCACTGGTTGGGGTGTAGCCGGCGCTGCATTCAAGACCCGACTGGAAAAGATGCCAATAGTGGCTCTGGTAGTTGCTCGGGTAGGTTGGGTTGGTATGGCTCGGATTGGTATGGTTCGGGGGGGTATGGCCTCAGTTCTTAAAGTTGGGGCCACTCTTCGAGTTGTTTTTTCGTCGACGTCGTAATCGACAGTAAAGTCATAATCATAATCATTTGATTCAGTTGTCGTTCTTCTAAAACGTTGACAATTAATGAGACAATTGGTTAAAACTAAAACAAGAATAAAATTGATTTTAAACATAATTTTTATTATAATGACATCCTTTGAACTGATGTTAAAAACTTTTTAATAAACTTTTTGCTTAATTTCTCATTAAATTCATAGATATTCCAAAAAGGAAATACCGTTTCCTCGACTGACATCTCAGAGGAAATCCGTGAAACCATTCCATTCCATAGTATTTAAAGGAGAAGAGAGGGTCGTACGCCATATCACTCCATAATCATAACCATTGATATCGGGAGTAATGACTCAAAAAATTGAATTAATTATATAATAATATTAAAGACAAACCATTTTTGTTAACATTTTATTTGAGAATACATTTAATAACAATACTATAAAAGAGTTTATCAAATGTTTTGACTAATATTTAATTAAATGTTAAAAATCGTCACAAAATTGTAATAAAAATGGTTAAGAATAAGGGTTTAAACGAATTGAATATTGAAATCAATTTTGTGTTTAAAAAGATGTCAACAAATGGTAAATAAAAGTTAAAACTAATTCAAACACAGAATAAGAGAGAAATTAAAATAAAATAATAGAAAAAACAAAAACTTAATACAAATGACTTATAATTAGAAACTAAAGTCAGAATCAATTGGTTTGCGGATAATGTTTGGTCAGGTGTTGACTGATCTGACTGTTGGCGAAATAGCCGTAGAGGTTGCAGGACTGGCACTCGAAATAACCCCCGAACTTAATGCCACTACAAGTGGCACAGAATATAGTCATTCGTTTTAAGTTCTCTTCGGTGAGGGCTAACGGATCCCAACAATTATTACAAACGGCGCTCAACACATGGCAGTCATCTGAATCGGTTGAACACTCGTCCTTCGATGGAACGCATTGGACATGAGATCCGAAGGGCTGTGCTATCGATGAGTCGCCATTAGTCCAGGGATTGGGCGGACAATCGTTCGGCTCCGGACTGACGGGAGTATTGCTCATCAGAGTATCGATTCGTTTGTTGAGATTAAACAATTGGCGGACATCGACACGAGGTTTACGTATTTCCTGAGGAATGTCGTTCATCTCCGGATCCCATAAGTCTGTGTAAGTAATCAATTCGTTGAAAGCCTTTTGTTTTCGTTGTTTTTCTTCTCTTTTCAATTGAATCCGTTTATCGTTCAGTTCTTTTCGTTGACTTTTACTCATCTTCGACACGACTGCGGTATCCAAAAAATTGTCCGCCATTTCCATAATCTGTTCATCGGTTAAGTCGTCCATATTTTCATAACCTGTGTATAGACTGTATGGTTGACCAGAAGTCCAATCGTTTGGATCACCCGATCCTTCGTCTGATGGGTTCGATGTGTTCGACGGTTCGGGTATTATCTCCACCTGTTGTGGCGCTATTGGAACCGCTTGCGATCTATTTGGGGATCTGTCTGTCAAGCGCTCAGTCGGTTGGCTGTTGTCAGTGCTCTGAGTCTGAGCTGAGGTCTGAGTGAGACTCACTGTGAGAGTCGAGTCCAAGTCATTGACGTTTGCGTTAACTTCGACTTCGGTTTGTATTACATTCTGACTCGAGTTGGTGTCGGAGGCCATCCCTATCGCCGAATCGGGAGAACCGCTTCTGTTCGAAGATTTCGCTTCTCTCGAGTCCAGAGTTTGATTGTTCCAGAGTTCGACACTCAAAGGGACGGGTATTTGATTCACTTCTTCAGTCCAGTCCTCAGAAACGATAAAATCGGTCGCAAAAGCTTTGGTCAGTCCATCGATTTCAGAGTTGTTGTCAAAAAACGACTCAATAGATGTCGATATCGTTCGGCGAGAACTGAGGCCATCAGAGCATCGATTCAATGTCTTCGGGAACTGTTGTTCGCATTTTAAGACATGTTTTTCATAATTGGAAGCCTTTATCCTATGACTAGAATTGAATGGACAGGTCTTGAGTCCCAAGTCTTTGAGTGACCCGCCGTACCAGTAGTTGTCGTCCCACGTGGCCATCGATACGGTGTCTGATGCGATGTCTTCACTAATATATGGCTATAAATGGATTTAAAAGAAGTTTTTTTGAAACAAATTAATTGATTGAATGAAATGGAAGACAGGATTCAGTCGTTTATTAGAATTACTTTAATAATTGGTTTTCGAATAAAACGTGAGAAACAATTAATGCATTTCATTCTCAAATCAAATCAACTTTTGTCTTATTTTTCTCACTTATTGTTACAATAAATCACTGAATGACTGAATACTTTTCAATTGATTTCAAGGTTTTATACATTTATTTGCCTTAAGTTTTGACCAGTTTTTAGACTTTAAGTAAGAGTTTTGATGAAAATGTTTAGAAAGTGACTGAATATGACTGAAAGGTCGGACACAATTTTAATAATGTTTGTTTGCAAAGGGGAAAGCTGTTGAGTTGAACATGCACAATTATCAATCATTGATTGGCATTTAATTTTGAATGAACTGAGTAAAAGTTGTGTGACTGAAATGTTACTTGTTTGTACTTACTCATTTTATGTTGACAACTTTTCCACTCTCTCTCCCACTCCCTCTCAGAGCAATTATTTGACGAACCGTTTTGAAAATGATTCGGACTTTTTCTCCTTTAGTCCTGGGTCTTTCCAAGATCCAATTGTGTTCTCTTACCTTGATAACTCTTGGATGTTGTCCTGATTCATTCAACTCTTTTGACATCATTTTAATGAATTTTATCTGACTTTAATCGAGGAAATTATGATATTTTTACTCAGAATTCACTGCTTATTAAGAATTGTTGAAAATTATAGAATTATTCAAAGAATTCATTAAATTCTTGGAATCAATAATTTTTATGAAGAAATACTGAACACAAAAACTTGAATTCAAAATTCAAATTCATATATCATTATATCATTAGTTTATTCATCAATTAATTCATTATTTCATTGAAGTCCTAATTATCTGTCAAAAGTTGAATTCATACGAATCTGTAATTATCTTGAATTTGAAAACTTCATAATTCAACGATTCATCGATTTTCGTAGATTTTAAATATTTTTTGTCACAAAAAAAAGAAAAACTATTTTTTAGACCTTCTTTTCAAAGACCTATTTATTGGGAAACGAAAACAAAACCATTTCTTTGGTATTCGAGTGAAGAATATATTCGTGTCTTATATTAAGTGAGAAAATGAAGAATTTTGAGTAAACGCAAAGAAAAATGTTTTTATAGTAAAGTCTTTCGACAAACATCGAGTAATATTACAAAAATACAAAATTAATTATCTTTTGTTTCGTAGAATCCAATGAAAAGTTGAGAAATACATAAATATATATATATATATTCGTCTCAAAAAATATTCAGTGAGTATTGATTCTGTGCTGAGCTCTCAATAAATGCCATTAAAATAATGTCTTAATGTCTAATGCGATGAATAATTTCAGGCAAAGAGAGATATCAACCGTTTATGAGTCGAAAACTATTTCTAAAGATATGTCTCAACAGAGCGGAAGAATTGCTGACGGAATGCCAGCTGTTGTCAACTCTGGCAGCCGTCAGATACACAGTCGAGACTCAAATTTGGCTCAATCTGTGTCTAAGTCAAACTCAGACCAGGGGTCGGGAAAAATGGATGTCGTTATGGATGTCGGTAATAATTGGCCGCCAGATTCAGCGCCCGGTGCTCTCATTGAAGAGAGAAGACCAGACTTCTGGAGAAAGACTATGATGTTTGTGATGTCACCGTTTGTGTTGACCGGAGCCCCAGTCCTCAGTTCAATCATATCAGACAATAAGCAAGAATTGGATACAACCATCAAATGGTTGAAATACCTGATGACGACTCCAAAGCTGTTACCCATCAATGGTTTGGGTGTAATCATCACTTCAGGATTAAATCTTTGGATGTTTTACTTATTGTTCGATATTTTTGTGAAACTATTTATTTTAGGAGAAGTTCCCAAACATTTTTTGGACACATTGTATGAATTCTTTGAAGTAATACCAATTGTTTTGGCGGTCGATCTCTTCTGGATTAAGGGATATCTACTCAAAGATGTTATCTATAGATTAGACACCGTTTCGTTGGATCCAAATGAGTCAAACACGAGACCAGTTGTCATCAAATTGATAGTCATTTACGTGTTGTGTGTCTCTCTTCATGTAATCAATTATTTCACTTTTCAGTGGAGATTGCAATTCGGTTACACTTCAGAGACTTCTGGAGAATATTTAGAACATTTGCCGCATAGACTCGTCAACACATTTCTGATACCCGTTTACATCACTTTCTGTTGTGTAAGTCATCAATAGTTTTCTTTTCAATTGATCTATTAATGAGCTATTAATGATCTTGCTCATTCTCAAACATAACCTCATTTTCATAAATGAAAGGCAATTCACGTCAGATATCAACGAATGAATGGTTACGTAAAACAATTGATCGCCAGATCCGAGAGACCGGACGCAATACATCTCAAAGAAATAAAACTGGAATTCAAAAGCAATGGACAACTAATTGCTAGAATCAATTCGACGTTCAATTTAGTTATGAGTGCTTTCTTTGCTGTCATACTGATAGGTATCGCACGGGACTGTCTGCACACCTTCTGGTCTATTCTGGCCTATACTTCGTTCCTCAAAGCGATCGACAGCGGATCAGATCGGTATCAGTTGGACCTCATGAGGGAAATGGTCAGATGTATATCAGCGGACGTCTTAGTTCTGGGAATGAAGTTCTCACTCTTTGGGATAACTGCATATCAAATGATTGCTGTGAACCGGGAGTCGAGATCAGCACCAATTCATTTGAATGATTTGTTTTCACAATTCGATCACTTATTGCAATCAGATTTGTATCGAAACGTAAGACTCGTATTGTTTTTCAATTATTATTTAATTAATTAATACAAAAATTATTTATATTAAGTACCGAATACTCAAATATTATATGAAGTCACGATTAGAGAAGACGGACAGACCATCTCTACTGAAGATTAGCCTACTTTCCAGTTTGCCATTCATTAAGTCTAAGCTCTCGACAAAACTTCAATAAAACTATTCATTGAAATCAATTTCATAGGAATTTGTGTTAAGTATTGAATTCAATGAGAAATTAGATTCTTATTCAAAATATTCAGATATTTTTCATTAATTAAATTCATTTATTTTTTGCATTCAATAACAAAAAACACTCCAAAACAGTAATTAATGCAAAGCATTGGTAACAGAGAAAGATTGTTGAACTTATTTTGATGAGTTTCACGTGTAGACAATTTGATGAGCATGGCGATTTTATATTTCAATAACTATTTAATTGCAATAATTTAATATATTATATTAGTATGTCAACAAACAATTATCTACTCAAATATTGATCTTGGTTGTCAGACATCCTTGAACGATTTAATTTCCTAATTATTTAGTCTCTTAATAATGTCTCAAAAATCTATTTCATAACTCTATGTCTACACCTTTGCCGAGCTATGAGTGCTCTTCCCTCTTAATGACAGACAACGCCCGAAACGACTGAAGACTTTTTTAAATAATTAATTAAAATGAATAGTATTTTAATATATGGGAGAAACAGATCAATCATTTGTTATATATATGAGTCGTTAATTTTATGGCATATTTTTCATAACAAATGGTTTATTACAGACATTAACTCAAGTTATTATGAAAAGAAAGTTCGCGAATATTTTGTCTCAAAAAAGAACTTAATTATGAATTTTAAAAACGTTTTCAGTCTTTTTATTGCAGCAAAAAAAGTGAATTTGTTTTTTAAAAATTTGAATAATTAGATAAAAATCTGGTGAAAGTAACCCCAAAAACGTATGGGAAATGGCATTAAACTGTTTGAGCGATTGTTTCGAGAGTTCAAAGAAACACTTTGAGGTCAAGGAAAGCCCTGTCCCGACAACTCGTTATCCAATGTTTTCTATGGCTTTAGTTTTGTGTTTCAATTAAATGCAAATTTTAAAAATAGTTATCCGGATATAATAGTTATACGTTGACTGCAATGCCGTAACCATTCCGACCAATGCCGGTCCAAAACAAGGAAGCAGTGCTCAATTTAAATGCGTTTAATCAGAACGAATTAGATCCTAGATCCTTTTTGAAATTAGCAAAAAAAATTTTAAAAATCAATATTTTTATCATTTGCTTAATGTTATAGAAAAAGACAAAACAAATAATTTTTATCGATTCGACTGAATATCGACTCGAAATGACTTTTAAATTATAAGTTTTTGAGACAAACATTAGTTATATTAATATTTTGAGTTATTTTTCTTCAAACTCATCATTAATATAGTCTTTTGTTTGAAATCAAGTTTTATACGAATCAGGAAAAAAACTTTTTGTCAAATCATTAGTTTATTTGATGTGAGCAATGAATTGGCTGTTAAGACAAAAGATAATTATTTTTCAATAAATAAGTTCATAAACTTAAGTTTGAAAAAAGTAGGCGTTGAGGTGAACAGGATCATAGTTCTTAGCCTTAAGTATACTCCGGGTGTATAATCTGGTTTGTGATCTGAAGAAAAACAAACTCAAAATGCCTTAAGAATTGAACCTTTAGTACAGAATTCAAAGTAAAACCAAATGATTAGTGTTTTCGCACGAAATCCGTTTTCATATGAATTTTGATTTGAATTGTGACCAACCATTCGAAGAGAAGTATTGTCTTTTACTCCCACTTCAAGAATCCAAGTGAAGTGTGACCAACAAATCTAAGCTTAACCTTGAAATGGTCTAAATTCCTGTCAAAAATGCATTTCATGTAAATTAGAGGTAAAGAAAATTGATATGATTTAAGCTGACAGGTAAGTGGAAGTCACCTAGGCAACCCATGCAATGTCTGCATACATGTGCGCAAATGACACATTTCCCATCCGAGCCAAAGGCAAAAACATAGACGAGTTTTCTCTCTCTCTTTCTCTCTCCACACAAAACATTAAATCAAATATAAATTGTGTCTCAAAGAGAGTGAAGAAATATCTGTTGTTTTACTAAACATTTTATAAGAGTTTTTTATTTTGGATAAAAAATCTTATATTTTAAACAAATTTCTATTTTTTTTATCATTTAATTTAAGATTTGATTGACATTTAAGTACTGATTGTGTGTCTGATTATGTCAGTTGTGTTTAAGAGTAAATCAATTAATGTGTTGGCGTTTTTCTGACAGAAAACACATGTATTAAATCAATTTTATTGAATATTTATCGACAAACATTTCAAGACAATAATCTATCTAGTTTAAGTTTTAATTTTGAAAGTTTTTATTTAATTGATTGATAACTTTAATATTTACTCAGCTATTCGTGCAATACATTGATCGGTAAGTTTATAATAAATAATTAAATTGTTTTCACTAATAAATGATATTTTCATTATTGATTCAATGAGCTAGTACATTGTGATGTTTCATTTGTGTGAATAACTATTAATGTTGTGTAATGTCATTGAAATTTTAATTTGAATTTCCTTTTAAGTCTTGTGATTATCCGATTGCAACTAGAACAATTTTTTGTAATGAACCAATCCAATAACGAAGACCTAGATATTTAATTAACTATCCGAAAAACTTCCGGTTCGTTTTTTTTGTGGCGAAAGTGATTACCAGAGCCTACTTTCAATGTTATTCTGACGTAATCTCTAAATATTATCAGATTTATTGATAGCTTTTTGTTTGAATTCAATGAAAAAGTTTTTTCGCCTCAAAAGTCATGAAAACATAAAAAATGATTTTCATTGTCATTAAAATTATCGAAAATATTATCAAATAAATTGTTATTTATTTTGATTCTTGTTGTCAATGTTTTTTCGTAACTATTGTTTTCAATTAGAAAAATAAAATGAGTAAACAGTTTTTTACGATGCGCAGCAAAATTATCAAGTATAAATTAACTTGTATTGTGTCTTTACTAAAGGATCTTTAGCTTGAATATCGATTGAGTCCTTGAAACAAATTGAATCCTTTAATTAAATTTTGTTTTTGTTTTTTTTCTCTGATTAAAAGTTTCATAATTAGGATAAGAGATTACTTTTGAATTATTAATTTATCAAGACACTTTTCTTATAACTTGAGATAGTATTTCGAAATTGAATCTCAGATGTACTTTGAATTGAATAAATTCTTATCAAAATTAAATGTTAAGACTAGACTCGACTCTCGTTTCTGTAAAACAATTAATTTTTTTTATGTAATAAAAACCTTTTGATTCCTTCGATATCTTTAATTAAAATATTTGTTTTTCAAAGAAATAGAGTAAATGTTGAAAACTTTTATCTCAAATACTGTATTTCACAACTGATTTTGTGTTATCGGAGAGAATTTAATTTGGAATTTGAACTAATATTTGACTTAAATTATCTATAACTCAAAGAATCTGATAATTAATCACTCATTTACTGAAAGTTTTTTAATTTTCATTCAAATAAATCTAATTTTTATTTTTAATGAAATATTTATCTCATTTCAGGTCATATTTTGTTTGAAATCCAAAAATGAATTCAATTATTTGACGAATGATTTCATATTAAATATCAGTCGAAAGTGATTCAAAACAAACTGAAAAACTGTAATAAAAAGACAGAAATTGAAGACTTGTGTCAAAAAAAGTTTTTGAAAAATAATTGAAATGAAAATAACGACCCTTTCGGAAGACATTTCGACCACAAATGGAAATCACTTTTTATCAGACACTCAAACGCCTGAAGATATGGAAAGGAAAGACAACTTCGAGATATTGATCGCCAATAATGGGATTACCAGTTGTTTCGTACAACTGTCCAAAACAGTGCTGTCCTACAGATATAAAGACAAATTGAAGGGCAAAACAAAAAATGTATTTGTCGTCGATATCATAGGCTGTGCCGTCAAAGAGTGGGAACAGTCGCACAAAGTATTGCTTAATGTAATCGCATATGAAGTGAGAAGATCTCAAAGAGTTAAGAGAGAAATCAAATTACTCTTGAGTAAGCACCCGACCCGCGAACAGAACTATGAGGAGGCCTTCGATTGGAAAAAATCTATTCTGAGCTCAAATTATGGCAAAATATTTAATAACAATATTAGTGTCAAAAGTAAACCCCTCCTCTTCATAGTGAACCCAAAGTCAGGCAGAGGTCGAGCCCTTAAGATATTTGAACAGACGGTCAAACCGTTACTTAAAGAAAGTGATACCGATTTCGAGACTCATATCACAAAATACGCGAATCACGCGCTGGAAGTCATGCGTGATATGGAGGACATCACTCGATTCCGAGCTGTTGTTGTCGTCTCCGGTGACGGCCTCCTATACGAAGTGGTCAACGGACTGACCAAACGAAGTGATACCTTAATTGACGGCAAAGTTCCTATTGCTTTGGGTATAATACCGGGCGGTTCGGGCAATGGTTTGGCTCACGCCGTCAATCAGGCGTTCCTCAATCGCGTCAAATCTGTTGACCCGATATTCGACTGCACTCTACACGTGATTCAGGGCCGACCCATACCCATGGATTTAGTCCGAGTGACGACACCCGCCAACACTTACTACGCGTTCCTGTCTGTGGGTTGGGGTCTAATGGCAGACATAGACATAGAGTCCGAACGGTTGCGAATGATAGGAGAGCCCCGCTTCACACTGTGGGCCCTCTACCGCTCCTTTGCGTTACGCAGAAACAGGGCTATACTCAGTTATCTACCTGCGGAGAGCACCCCATCCGCGGCCCCACCACTCGACTCGCCCGTGCCCTCCGATTGGGTGACAATTGACGACACATTCGTTCAAATCTATTCCGCATTTCAAACGCACATCTCTTCGACAGCCATTTTTGCGCCGAACGCCACCTTCGATGACGGCCTCATTTGGTTGGTCTTCATTCGAGGGGACGTCTCTCGAAAACAAGTCATACAATTCCTGTTGGCGCTGGAAAAAGGCAAACACCCGGCACTGCCTTTCGTGCATATGGTTCCGGTCAGAGCCTTCAGAATCGAACCGAACGGAAACGTCGGTAAAGTGACGGTCGACGGGGAACTGATAGAGTCCGGTCCCGTTCAGGCGGAGGTAGTGCCTCGAATGGCCTCTGTTTTGTCGCGTTGACGATAGAGGGCAGTCCTCTCTCTAATGTTTGACTTAAATGAATGCAGAAATTGATTTTGAAAGAAAAATGACCAAGTTCATTACCAGATGCAATACTATTGTCAATACAATTACTAATCGGATTTATTTTATCAATGAAATAGAAATTCAAAAATGGTTTATATATTTGTATTTGTTATGAATTTTTTGTTTTATTTTTTTAAAGAAAAAGTAATTTTATTTTCAATTGACTTCAAATTGTGATAAGAGAAGTACAGTATAGAAGAGAATACAGTATTTATTACAACGTTTTGAATATTAGTCTATAATTCTTCTCGAAATGCATTACTATTTAATAATTAATTAATTGATTGCTTTAAATAAAGTTAAACTTTGATTTAGTTTTTGATATTTCAATAAAATAACTCATTTTTCCATAAAATTTGACTCTTTTTTTGTGCCCAAAGTTTCAAAATATACCTTTAATCACAAATACAGCGGCGGTTCTCAAATCCGGAACAGTATCCGAGTCTGTTGGTATAGAACCGACAGTAACGGTCGCATTCAATCGGTCTGAACGGACAGCCTCTATGGTGTCGTGCGTATTGTGCGCTCACTAACGGATAGGTATGAAAATTATAATTATTTTACAATTTATTTGCAAAAAAAAGTTAAAATTAATTACCGAACGACTGACCCATTTGCAGGATAACCAAACATGAAATCAATACCAAAAGGGCTTTCATTTCAAAAAACAAAAAGAATAATCAGAATAATCAAAATGAAATTGATCAAGGCTTAAATTTTAAATACAAATGAGATGTTTCAAAACAATTATAGGTATTTATACTAAACTTAAATTGTGAAATTATTGGCCAAGCTCAGATGATCAAACAATAATCAAAAATTTCCAATCAAAAATAATCTAGCAAATATTTTAACACACAATTTTCGAAATCCTGGTTAAGTTTTTCTAATGTTAAGATGAATCTAGAATAATTTCAAAGTCTATTTTGACATTAAAATAACAATTAACCTTGTTTATTCAATCTGTATTCTATATTTGTTCTCGAGTCAAATGAAACAATAGTTTATTTAATTGTAATTCGTTTGGAAAAAAAATTGTACTCTTTTTGTTGAAATCGATCCAAAAGTAATGACATTTAGTTATTCCGTTCCTTTAATATGAAATAAAATTTGATGAAAAATCCAGAACTCAATTATCAGATACCATATGAAGAGTATATTTAAGGGCGGGTTATAAATATGTCACTCATTGTATCGCTTCTAATGTCAAGTATGACATCGATATTAATATCTTATAAAATGATAGCAAACGACAAAATATTACACAAACTCTGACTTATCGAAGACCGGGTGGTCTCCCATTAGAGTTAGAAATTTGTCTGATTTTGAGCCAAAAGTTGTTCACCAAATATACAAATGTGTGTATATTTCTGACAGCATTTCATATCAATGTATTGACACATCTAATTGATGTCTGATGTCTGCCCCGCACTCACTGCCAGCCCACAGACCACACAATCTGTACATCAGTTTATAGTTTTGAAAAAAAATTAATGAAAATTAATTCGAAATGAATTGGATTTCATTTTTTTCTTACTTTTAATTTAAATGAATTTTAATCAAATTATTTTCGAGTCTTTTTAACTTAACGATCAAATTTCAAAATTGAAGAAATACTTTGAGACTAATTAGTGTTATCTCTGTTTTCAAAGTATTTTTTGAGTCAATTCTCGGTTTATCGGAAGCTTTGCGTTAAAAAAATTGATTCATTCACTGAAATAGTGTTGTGTTTGTTGTAATACAATATACTGTAAACTATCGGATCATTTAGTAGGATATCTGTCCGACACTATCGCATCTCTCTCTGGCACTCAACCCATGGAACGAGAGATCTATTCTAAAGAAGTCCATCAGAAGAGAGAAGAAGTCAGAGAAGTGTGGAATTCGTTGCTATCGTTAATTAGTCGGCGCTTTCTGTCTGTCTGTCTCTCCTCCCAATCCAGTGCTATATTTGTGGCCAAACATAATGACACGTAAATCAATCACTGGTCGACCGTTTGGTCACCAATTAGTAGATTAAGACATTAAGTGATCCCTAATTTACAAACATTTTGGTAGATATAGTTTCACTACCAATTCCTACACTTCGGATATAGATTTTAGTTTTGTTGAGTCGAACTCAGAATAAAAATTGGAAAATGTTTTATATGTTTCCTGTCCTCAGAGGGAAACAAATTCTGAATCAAATATTTTTTTGTACTGAGGGATGAGCCGCAAGTTTCGTGTAGTTTGTCATTTGTCGCCCAATTCTCAATTCAATTCATACCATTCCTCGAGAGTGCAAATGAAGGCATAGACAATGACTGTCCCACTAATTGGTTCTCTTCTAGTGATTGATTTACATGTCTTTCTTGAGCCACATTGAGAACATATGCGCCGACTAATTAAGAGACTCCTCTCCCTTTATATCTATCTTTTAAGAATTGTTTCAATTTTTAGACTCTATATCCATGAGCTGTGAGTCTATCCTCTCCTAATAGTCATTGACTTAAGTATGTGTCGCATACTCTTAAATAAATGATCCATTAGTTTACTCAAACATATTCTGTCTGTAAATTTGATATACAATTAAATGACTTCTGTTTAAATGATTCATAAATTTTGGTTTGAATTCAATTTATTTTAGTTTCACTGAAAATAGTTAGTCCTGAAAATATTCTTATCTTTTTTTTTCGCTTAGAATAGTGTTTAAAAATTATAGCTCTATATTGGATTGGATTGACTTCTAATCGAAATTTTTCAGAAAATTTAATTATTAGCAGAAAATAGAATATAAACGAAAAGAAAGTAAAGTATATAAAAAGTATTTCAATTTTGATTCTATGCTTTAAAAGTGTATTTTAAAAGACAGACAAAATTTTCTTCACTTTATATCTATTTTCTATGAGATATACATATAATTGAAATTTTCCGAACTATTAGTTTCGAGAAATAAAAGACTTTTCGGTCTCCAAACCCGAACCAAATCCAAAGACCCTAAAGAAAAGGCCATAAAATTAATTTTCAAAAGACATTAAAGTTGTATAAAGTTTTGCAATTTTTTTGTTGTTGTGTCTGTTGTTTGAGTGGCAAACAAATGAGTTGAGAGGAACGGGAAATATCCTGCAGTGAGTCAAACAAAATCTCAAATATAATGAAAAAGTTATGAAATAAAAACTTTTTATTTCGAGTCAAACAATAGGATAGCCATTGAAATAAAGGTTAGTCTTCATTGAGATAAAAATGAGAGTATTTATTGTTGGGAACGGGCGGGACGTCTGAACATCACTCATATTCAGATCCGATGCGAAGGCGATCGGATGACATGACCCACAATAGTATGGCTTCAGTCAAACAAAATGTGTGAAAAGTGAACGAATTTTTTTACCACAAATCAAATCAAACCACTATTTTCGCCCATTATTACAGACAGAGACACACAGAGAGTGGATCTTTGTTTCAGCGATTTTTTTGATCAATGAAAATGCAGTCAACATAAACTTGTTCATTTTTAATTCATTGAATTGTTAGGTCAGACATACTGTTCCGCACTCCGTCTCAAAAGAAAATTTTGATGATATTTACTATCATTTATCGGTTGTCAGGTTTTACACCTAAAATCTGTTTGAATTTTATGTAATAACAATACAAAATGATATGACTTTTCTCTCTTTATTTATATCATAAGTTGTCTGAAGTTTTGTATTTTTTTCATCTGAGAAATGCGTGACTTATTGCACACATATATCCGTTTTATTCTGGATTTTCTGAATAAATTTCGTATAAATTTTAGGCAAAACTTGTTTTAAAAGTGGAGAGAGAGAGAGAGAGAGAGAGAGAGAGAGAGAGAGAGAGAGAGAGAGAGAGAGATGCGTTACAAAATGTAAGTTATATTAAATAAGTGGAAATCCATTTAATGTGAAACAAATATAGATCTATAGATAAGAGAGAAGTTAGAAAACAGTGTTAAGGGTTACTAAAAGCCGTTCAAAAAAAGCGTAAGTAAGACACAAAAAAAACTCTGCAAACAATTAATGGAAAAAAATTTGAATTTAAATAAGTGATACGAATTGGGATTCACTTCTTCTCTCACAAGAAAACAATTGTTATTTTGGCTTAAATTTTGGTTGAATTCAATTTACAAACAAACGACTACTGAATGAGAAAAGAGTTTAACCTTAGAGTCAGAGTCAGGTGTGAATTGAGGTAAACCTTTATGTTTTGGTTCAATAAAAAATGATAAGCGATTCACACGAATGAGTTTCTGAAGGATTTCTGGAAAACGTTTCCAAAAAAATAAAACCAAAACAAGTAATTGAAATAACGGCCGAATATCCTGTCATTTGACTCCGAGTCTAACATTTTTGTGAACAACTCAATAGATTTGGTGATGTTTTCAAGTGTTTTATAATATGTTTCTATCTTTTGTAATAGAGTTGAAGAAAGGACAGGACAAAGGCTCAGCACAATATTGTTTTGGGAAGTAATTTGTTTTTCATTTGTTCACTCATTGATACACAAAAAACGATGAGAACTGTCAACAAAATGTGATAATAGTCTCACATATGTATCAACAAAATTAAGCCACAATTGACCCCAAAGTTTATAATAATTGCCAACCAATTGATTGTAATTATGATGGATTAGTGGCACATATTCTCACCTTATACGAACAGTGAAAAAGTTGTAACAACTGCCCAAAAATCAATACAATTGACTCAAAATTTTTACGTTTGATTTCAATAGAGAAACACTTTTTTCCGATAAAGTTATCAAAAACTTATTGAAACTGAAAATAAAAGTTAAGCCGACTTTCGATTGAATGGAAATTTTAATTAACACTAAAATTACATAAAATTAATTCAATGAAAGATTCGCTTTTTTCTGATGAGAATTTCAATTTGGATTCAATTGATTTGAGAGAAAATTGTTGAAGAAGTTGAATAAATGAAGAGCCAAGACCAATTTTCCTATCAACCAATCACTTTAGAGCCTCTGATAATTCAATCCAATTATTGTTTTCTTCAATTGAAAGACAATTTTAATTACCGTTTGGATGAATGAAGAACTTCTTCAGCAAAAGAGACAATTGTTTGCATACTTTTAGCTATGAATTCAGTTATTCCTTGACTTTCAATAATCTATTAGACATACAATGAATTGCATTCGCAATACATAACAATCAGATCGGATCCGATCAGTCATTCCTATAATGAAAATTTTCTCCATTGCTTTTCATAGGATATAATTGCGAAGCAATTCTTCATCTAATCGGGTGGTCTTTCCTATTCATCGCCAGACAATTGCGTTAAAAAATTGATTTCAAAGCAGTTTTTTGTGCTGTCATTACATACCTCTCAATACTAACTAATCTGTTCTCAAATATATATTCCCTTTAAATCTGTTTTAATTGACTTAAAGGAAAAAGTCTTAAAATTTAATCGAATAATAGGAAAGACATTCAAAGGGAAGACAAACACAAAATCTCGTTTCAAATCAAAATCTAATTTAATTCAAATCTGATTTATTTTTAATATAATATCAAAAAAATTTCTGTAAATAAGTTTTCGGCAAAACATTACAAAAGAGTTAAATAAGTTATAAAACAATTTGAATGAAACGAAAGCTATTTTTCTTCTGAATTCATAGGAAAGCCATTGAAATGGTATTGTGTTTTTTTTCAATTGATGCAAATAACTCTGAAATATTCAGAAAATTGACATTGTTTCAATTTGTTTTTGAAGGATAATACAACGAATTGTATGCAATTTTGTACATCAATTTGATTCACACTTATTGTTCGGGTGCTCTTCTCCTTCCCAATAGCCCAGTAATGGTGTGCCTTTTGTCGGCACTCTATTAGTGATATCCCATAATGTAGTGCAGAGTAGAGGAAGAGTCCTATAAGTGGCAAAGAGTGTGCAAAACACGCGAAAATAATAGTAAGGAATAGTGAGGAAGAGTGAGGAATAGTGAGGAACTAAAATCTATTTTATTGCTTATTCTGTCCGCAAAGGCCGACACAAAAGCCAGTAATCATTGCAATCAATTTTTCATAGAAAATTCAAAATAGGTCTGACTTCCAGCGCTGTTCCCTAACCGCCGAGCTATGCCCTCATATGCCAAGAGTGAGTGACTGTGCCCTCAGTTGTGGTTTGCATTTGTGTTGTGCTATCTGTGCCTTTGAGGAGCCATACAATCGGATTCATATGTATCTGCAGTCGGCTCTCTCTCTCTCTCTCTCTCTCTCTCTCTCTCTCTCTCTCTCTCTCTTTCCAACGATAAGGAATTTTTTATCAAGTTTTGTGTAATTCAAACACTTATCCACTTTTTGGTCCTTTTTTCCTGATTTGAGTCTATTTTTAAACTTCAATAAACTGAAGGTTTTTCTCTGAAATCATTAGATTGCGATTAATTACAAAATAATCTTAAAGTCAATACACAATTCAGTGCCAATCACTCGAAACGCGTCACTTAATGACTGAAATCCAATTAATCAAAATTTTTTTTTTCAATTAACGAAAAAATATTTGAAGTCCTGTTTTTGTTGAGAGTTTTTGAACAAAATTATTGGAAAATTCTGTGAGAAATACATTTAAACAATTAATAGAGAAATTCCTCAACAGTTTCGATAAAAACCAGATTTTGACCACAAAAAAACTTAATTAGCAAGATAACTGCCAAATATTTTGATTCCAATAATTCAATAAAGTTAATTTTCTTTTATTGATCTAGTTAAGTATTTCATGCAAATTAATTAAAACTTGAATTTCATTGCAGTTATCAAAAAATATAATCTTGGCATTGATGTTAGAGGCAAAACTGTTATCTTGGTAAAACAAAACGCCGGGAGTTGTGACTGAAATGTCAAATAAGAAAAAATCGCGACTAAAATAAAGTGACGGCTCTTTAAAGGGATTATATAATTATTTTTGAACTAAATATCGAAACTTTTGGCACAAAATTATTTATTAATGTTTTGACATAAATATTGGAGACAACAGTAAAACACATGAAATATATTTAATTGAATCTAATGTTTAATGTCATGAAAATAATGACAGTCTGTTATGTGTGTGTGAATCAGACAGAGAGGGAGAGCCATCAAAAAGCATAGCTAAGGGGGAACGACAGAGAAAATCTGTGTAACCCTAAAAAGGTGTGTCCAATCAAATTGTGAAAAAAGTGATACAATGTTATGGATTCCCAACAGAATATTGTCTGCGGAATATCGTTGGTCTCTGCTCTCAGCCTACCTGTGCTTTAGCTGTGAGTGTGTTTCCCAAACATTTCGTGCGGAAACACAATTGAAAGTTATATAAAAATGCACTTGCTCCTAATACTCCTAATGGAACAACTAAGTGCTCAATAATAATAAAAATTTAATTTGAATACATTTTCATATAATCTAGTTAATTGATAATCTCATGTAACATGAGTTATGTCAAATGTTAAAAATATTTGTCAGGCTTATCTAGATCAATCAAAATGTCTTGAGAATTGAATTTTTATAATGTCTTTTCACAATTTGATACACATTTTGAGGAAAATTATTGATAAATACTTATCGATTGAAAAATATATTTTTCTTATTAAGTTTGAGTTGTTATGAGATATGAAACCAAAGTCTATTTAATCGGGTTTTTGAGCCCAATTTCATGGCTGTTAAAAATCGTTGTAAAAGTTCGTGAATTTCTGATAATTCAGAAAATATATTGAAATTTTGGCCAAAAGATATGCCGTCAAAATGAAAATCGCGTTAAATTATTTCAAACATTCATTAGATTCTTGGAAAATAAAAATTGAAACTAAATTATAGTTTAATTAAAATCTCAATCGATATAAGATTTATGGCAAAACTGAATGGATTGGCAAAAAATAAGAGATAATTTGATTTATACCTGAGCCTGGAATATAAGGCTAATTTTGAATACTGTGTCGGCTCTCTCTTCTCATACAAAAAAGAGCACAGAATATAAAAAAATTTACGACTTTTTCGTATTTGTTTTCACATAATTTTTTCCCAAACGTTATATAACTCTATCATTAGCTAAATGTTGAATACATTTGACGATAAGATACGAATAAAATGTAAATATATTTTTGACTCAAATATTGTTTTTACTATTTTGTTATGTTTCCTGTCGTTTAGCTATAATTCAATTTTCAGATAGACTTATGTCTACCGCAGAGTCATATTTCGTGATAAATATTAGTCAAAAATATTTATAACTTTTGCTTTTGTAATATATCAACAAAATATCTGAAGACAAATGTTATTCAATTTTTTTTATGAAATGAAAAAACATTTTCAATTAAATCAAAAACAGATCTCAAAAAGCATTTAAATTGAAATCAATGACAGAAAACATCTAATAATTCATTTGAATTTCAATTGATTTGAGTCATAGATCAGATCTAATTAGAGATTATAAGTCAAGAAGTTTTTTGTTGTTATCTAAAGTGAAAAATGTATTTCATATCAAAATACATAAAAAGCTTTGAATGACTGAAATTTCAAAACATTTTGATTCAAAAGAAATGTTATTTTTCTCTGTATTCCTGTCTTCGAGAAGAGTCAGAAGAAAACACATCTAAAAGTTTTTTTTTGAGATAAAACAGTGGAGTCTGTGCCGAAGTCAATGGTTATGAAGCCTTGCGGCGGATCAACACTTAAGGCCGCAATACATACATATTAACGAAGATGGATCGGCTCCCAGTCTTAGAGCAGGCCTTCCAGTTATCACTAATCAGTTAACAAAAATTGAATATTTTCTTTACAATTATTTCAATTTCATTACATATTCTTTTAATTCAGGATAACTCTGAGCCCCGATTGAGGACCACTTTAATGGCTTTTTCCCGTTTAATCACTCACTCAGTCATAGAATTCAATTATATTTAATATTAAAACTACGGATATATTAAATGAAATTTTAATTTTTTTTCAAATCCATTTGTGTTTTTATATTTCTCTCTCTGAGGAAAATTTAACTCAAAATTTAATTGATTCAAACGTCAATAAAAAGAACAAGGTAATATAAATTAAAATTAATCACAAGTCGTCCTTCAAATTTACTTATGTTTCCCGTAATAACTCTTTTGACAAATAATTCAATCAAAATATCAGATGTTTTTAATGGTCTCTCTCTCTCTCTCTCTCTCTCTCTCTCTCAAAATTGTGTTTTAGTTACACTTTATTTTGTGTTACAAATTCTCGTTCCTCAGGTGTGAGCGCCTTCTCCTCAAGAGGTGGACTCCCAGTATGTAAGGCATGTGTGGATGAGTTCCTCAATACCAGTATTCCTCTATTGTGTCAATCTTTTGGTTTTCTTCGTCAGTATTTACATCTAAGGTCTGTAACGTTAGAAGTCGAGCCGACGCTCACCGGGAGATCGATTGGCAAAACTCATACCAACAGAAAATATTTTGCGCTTCGGGTTCGGGAATGCAGTTGCAGTCAAACCTATGCACGTGAAAGCCCACAATGTTTGTTACCTTGCTCATTCCCAAAATGACTATAAATTAGATAAGAATCTGAATCGACTCTGAGTTTTGTCATACTATTGACTCAAATACTGGGAATGACTTCAGATTAATGAAGAATTAATTGATTTGGACTGTAGTGAGGGATAGTTGTCAGTGGGTATGGCTTTGCAAGTGTTGAGAAACCCAACTGTTCCCAGTGCTGGAGCCTACAGGTGCTGTAATATTAATATATTTTATGCTAATTATAGCTAACACTTGACATTACGGGTAAATCATTGACAGTCAGACCCAAGCGATTGATTTACGGATTTTGTTTTATTGAAAACTTGAGGAACGGTCTGTTTTGTGGTTTTTCTGTACGAAAAACTATTTTTCTTTAGACTTCTTGTTCTTCAAACTTCACTCATAGATAGTGTGAGAAAATGTTTTTTTTTCAAATGAAAAGAAATCGTTTTCCTATTAATAGTCTTTACCTTAAGTTTGACTTTTGAATAGAAAATTCATTTATTAAAAGATAAGACTTTTTCTTTGCTTTTACTGCAAATCTATACAAATTATTTGAAGAGTTCTTTGAATTTTTTTTCTCTCTCGATATATAATTCAATATAATTTTGTGTTTGATATTAATCTTGAAGTTTGTGTTGAAGATTAACAAATTTTTATGAAAAATTATTCCTAGAAATCAAATTAAATCCTGATTAACAACTATTAGGAGTAAATATTATTCAATTTTTATTTTGTCGGATATTTTTGTGAATTTCTCTTCTTTTTTATTGGAACTAAATTTGAGTTCCCTTTTAGAAAGCGGTCCTCAAAATCAAATTCAAAAGTTTTTTATATTTATTTCTCTTTTAATAAACTTTTGAGAAAATAGTCTCTCCTTTTGGCCAAACATTTTTATGTTGACTTTAGGCGATATCCGATTTTTTTCTCACATTTTTCACCGCAAGTGATACACAACTCTTACAGTACTTAAAATTAAACTCAATTTTTATGAAATAAAGTCTTTCTGAAAGTTTTTGATTTGAAGTAATCGAAGGGAAAAACAATTTCAGAAAATAATCATAAATTCAATTGATTTTGAACTATAAATAAGAGACTCTTTGATAGCACTTATCAGAAAACACTTGAAATTCAAACTTTAATTTATTTGATTTTGTACTCAAAAGTAGAGAAGAAGAAAAAAATCTAAACTTCCTTACGATCGGTGGAGTGCTATCGGTTTGTGCCGTTTGTGCCGTCAAATGATTAATACTTACGGCTCTTAAAAGAAATTAAGTGCAAAAAGAGACGACACTTTTTATCAGTTAGTAATTCATATCAATTGAGAAAATAGTTTCTAAAAAAATAAGAGAAAAATCCGAATCCGTTTAATAGTGTTAATGATCTAAAGCTTGTTATTCAGCATTACTTTTGGCGAAAAAAAGTACCGAAAATATCGACAAAAAAAAAGTTTAATTTAAGAAAAGTCGAGAATTTATTTAAAAAAAATGAATTTTGTTTTCAATTCTCATTCATTAAAAATTTTGCGAAACTTTTTATTTTATTCAATTGAAACCTAATATGAATTTTATTTCGAAATAATGTCATTAATAAAAGGGTTATTCAGAACGTAATGGAATTAAAAATATGCAAGGTGCCAGCTATAATCATGATAATTCCAAAATAATATGATTGATTATGTTTTTATTAACATGATAACTTTTTGGCCAAATTTCAAGCAAGAAATATATGTAAATAAATGTGTGGTTTATCAATTTAGCTGTAGATTTTAACTGACAAAGACCTTGCACATATTTATCCTCTCTTTGAATATCAATAGTATTTTTACTATAATTGAATTCTAGGATATTGTTTGCGATTGTTATGAATCGCTTCGTTGAATATTACTATAGATTTAATGTGTTTTCGTGAGCGGGCCTTAGATTCACATTTAATTGAATGACAAAAAACAACACCACATCTCGTATTCTGTGCTCACATCTCATTTTTCTGATGAGGAAAACCTTTTTAATAATAAAAACGTTCGGAATATAATACAGAGTCGCGCATAAGTCGGATGTAGTTTACGGTCAAAGTGTTTGTGAACGTGTCTGAGAGTAGGGCCAGTTTGAAGTGCAGTGCACAGCATATTTTTAGTGCTACCTGGCTTACAAGTCCCTGTGCTTGCGTTGCCTTGTTTTGGGCCAAAGCCTAGGATTTTTACATAAGAATCGGTGGCCGACACCACTATTTAGCGATTCATTTGAGCACATTTCGAGAGCACAGTTCAACTCTAATATACTGTATTATAGGCTGTTTTGTAATTTTAATAATGGCCACACACGAGGCCACACATACAGCTGTCACATACTGTTCCCCTTACTGTTTGAAAGTTTTAATATTATTTTTTTATTTTCATATACAGTATTCCATCACTGGATAAGAATATGTGTTTCCTCTTTAAACTTAATGTTAAACAACTGTTTGTATGTCTTATGTGTGAGTCTTATATGAATTGAAGTCTGTTTTTGAGGAAAGAATTTAATTTGAAAGGAGTTTTGACTCGTGTTTTATGCCTATTATGTCTCTAATTAGTTGTTTGCCTCAAATTTAATTCATTTCATTTAATTAAAAAATACTGACTTTTAAATACCTTTTTAATTGAATTAATAAAACATTTTTCTCTTCTGTATTCGGCCCGAAAACCATCGGATTGTGTTTTTTCTGAATCTTTTCTCTCAAATAAATTAATTTCAAAGATTTGTTTACAAAACTTTTTTTTTAAATTCTGAAGTCGTGTATTGAAAGTCAGATAATTTCCAATAATTTATTAATTTTTCTTAACTTTTATGAATTCAATACATTATTTATTATTGAAATCAAATTCAAAAATAAAATTATAGAAAAACTTTTTTGCATTGAATTGAAAATAACGCAGAAATTAAATTCCTGATCAACTTTTCCTTGTTTTTTGAATGATTGAGGTCCAGGTGCCCCTCCCGGTCCCCACCATTTACCAATATTTTGGTTGTAATTCATTGTGAATAATGTTTAAGAGATAGCGTTTGTCAGATAATTCAGTTGTTCCTCAAATGAAATCCATATAAAAAGCTTATCATTTAATTTAAATGCCCTAACATTTAGATATTGTCTGATTGTCTGCGAATCCAATAGTTTATGGTCTGAATCACAACATCTAAACAACTCATCTAAAGATCGACTGAATACTGTTCTGTCTGTTCCCCTACCAGTAGTGGACCTGAGAGTGGATCAGGAGATGAAGTACTGGCGAAGAACTGAGTCACTGATTGCACAGATTGTGAAACGAATCGCTCAAAGCATGTGGTCTTACCATAAGATTTACATTATATGCCTGTTCTCACTGTCGACCAAAAAATTGAAACTTTTTTTTGAATCCATTTAAAAACCAAACTTGAATTCAAAGCACAGAACAAAACAAAACTATAATTTATTTAATGCTTTATTCAGTTTTGTCCCAAAATAGCTGAAAACTGGAGGAAAATAATGTCATTAAATAATTTGCAATTCTATACAAAAGTCTAGTGTTTTAGTGATTTTTTTGTGCCAATGATTATATGATTTTGTGTTTATGTGTGGCCTCTCATCTAATTATATGTAATTTCTGACGACTGGTCAGCACTTTAATGGGAGTCCAAATGTGTTTTGAGTTTTTGTTAGAAAAAAGATTTAAAACATTTTCAAAGACATATCTATTACTTAAATCTGAGCCAAAAATAATCTAATTTTGTTACGCGATTAGAGACTTGAGAGACATAATTATTATTAAGAATTTTTTTGGTCTCATTTAATGTGCATTTTATATGCAATTCACTGAAACACACCGTTTTTCTGATAAATTGTAATCAAAATTATCTGAAAAATATGTGAAAATTCTTCACGAATTTTATTTAATATGATTTTTAGTAGATTTCGGGGAATAAATACTTACACAAAAATCTTTTGGAATCCCTTTCCTTATCAGTTGAGAGAAAAAAATGTCTTTTTATTTAATTTTCAAATAATTAAAATCAAATTTTAATGATTTGTTAAATATTTTGTTGAAAAATATTTCTATAAAAACAAATCTCAATGACTGTGACTATAAGTAACTATAAAATCAAATCTAAATTATAACTCAAATTCATAACAAATATGATAACCGATGACATTCTCGAACAAGTTTAACTATTTAGCAGGGATGTTCAATTTGAGATTGCTAACATAACTACAAGCAAGGTTACTTATCGATGATTGCAAAATGAGTTTATTTTGAAGAGGAGTTTATGATTTAATACAAATTTTTATATGCATTCAAATTACAACTATTTACAAGATGCAAATAATGAACTTCGATAGTACCTATGTCTGTGCATCACTGGGTATAATCAAATCCAATAAAAAAATGTTTGATTTGTTGTAAACTAGACTATCATTTGTTATTATACGGGCATTATTTTTGTCGGATAACAATACTTTGTTCAAAACTATTACACCTTTTCATTTGATAAGAGCCGATATCTCTCTGTAATTGTCAGTCGTGTAGATCAAGTCAGACGTGGAGAGGCATCCCTGCAATACCTGTCCCTATGTTTTACGGGAATCGTAATTCTGTTTAGTTATTAATGCCTTTAATGTCCGACGAAATAGATTTTCAAAGAAAACTTTTAACTGCATTAACAACAATACAATTGCTATACACTCTCTGAATGTCAATCATTGGCCACAATTGCTATTGTCAGACAAGTGCACGACTAGGCTCTCGAAACGGGGCTCACCTCTAATCAAAACTAATAAAAAGTCAGTACAACAGAGAAAAAAAAATTTATAAGAGTTTTCAATCAAAAAGACTTTTTTATGGAAAAAGAATTTTCAGTTTCATATCTTTTAACAGAATTTACTTTTATTTCTGATTTATTGAAACCAATGTCTGACATAAAGTCATATAAAACCAAATTTTTCTGAAGTTTTCTTTTCGGACAAAAATTGTTCAGAAAAAAAGAGATTTCATATCTCATGATATCTATAATTGATTTTCATTATGCGAACAAATATCAAATCATTTGAGAGAAACTATTTTCAAGTTTTTTTTTCAAGACTTTAGTGTTTTATCGCAATCAACAGAAATGCCATAAAATTAATTGTTATGTCTTTTGACATATCCATTGAATTTCAATTAATATCAGAATTATTTACAATTTTGAGTTAAGTGCCCGAAAAATGTCGTCTGAAAAAAAAGTTGGAGAAGAATTCAATTCACACACACAGAACAAATACCATGCTCCAATTCAAAGCCCAGTTTTGATTATCATTTGAAGGGGAATACCATCAGAGCAGAGGGTCATTAAAATTTCAATTCATTGTTATCTATAAAATTGAATCTAATTTTCCGCTGATTTTACAAAAAAGTGAAGAAAAATAAAAATTATATGAAATTAAAGAGGAATTCCTTTTCCTCGACTATTATCTAAACTATTCTCTAATTTATTGAAACGATTATTAAATTATTTTTCTGCTCTTCAAATATAAATTAAGATCTGATGGAAAGCACTTCATATTCTGTCCCCTCTGTTACAGTATCGGTACTACTCAGGTATGCTTTTGGCCCACTGTTCGCTATCAGTTGCAGCACAGGGGCTGCCGTTCTGTGCTCTGCTCTTCACACAAAAAAACTTTAAATTATACCTCAAAACCGATGTTATCGTTATATTGATGGCAGGCTTTCCTTATTATGAGACCTAACTATTTGACGATAACTCAGAATAAGAAATATTTCTCTAATATTTAAGAATAGTTTAGGCTTCAGATGAGGGGAGAGAGAGAGAGAGAGAGAGAGAGAGAGAGAGAGAGAGAGAGAGAGCCTATTCTAATATTAGGTGCAAAATATTTGTAGTTTTCATTCTGTGCTCATATCTTCACACCACAAATTTAAAGCCAATTTCTTAGCCCGAGCTCAGCCTTAAATGACAGGACAGGGAACAAAACTATAGTATTATAGTGAGTGTCAAATTAATTTCGCCACAAAATAACAAGTTTTCATTTTTAACTTTAGACAGGTCTGCGCCTTATTCTGTGCGGCTCTGAGCTCCTCATCTCACTCTACCCTTCATTTCGATAGTCAACAGATGAGAGCAAAACTATTGCCACAATCTTGTGGTGTGAGCGCCGCCTTTCATAGCCACACAACAACCCCTCTGTTTGATTGTGAAGTGAAATATTTGAGTCAAAAAATTTTGAGCACAAAATACATAATAAAATGTGAGAGAAATTGAGTGAATATGAGATGAGAGCCAAATATAAATTAAAAGCTGATAGAAGTTGAGTAGTGCTCCGGAGTTGCACAGGTATGTGAAAGAGAGTGAGCGCCGGCATAAGGATAGAGAGCCACACATGAAGGCAAAGATCATCGGCATCTTTTGCTAGAATGCCCTTTCATTGTTTCCTAGGCGTGTTATGACGAGCCTAAGGGACGGACTCTACCGCACAACACAAGAGCTGACACCACAACAACCTCATGAAATACAATATAAGACGGCATCTGATGACCGAACTTCTATTGCATGCCATAGTCTTTAGGCACAAACCTATTGTGAAGAATGAGATAAAATATTTCATATTTTCTTACATAAGACTACAGTCTAACCCCTGTTTAACTATAATGAGATCCGAACCTATTGTTAGTCTATTGAGAATAACAAACACTGTTTTAAATAACAAACACAAGAATTATTGATCACATAATAGTTGAAGAAAATACCAGACCTTTAACAAGATAATAGTGATCGAGGATAAGTGGGAATCGTCTGTACTATTCATAGAGAAATGTTTGGTATTTGTAAATATCGACTCAAATGTATTATTTTGTTCAGCAGTTCTTCTCTTCTATGGTTCAGTTGTTTTGCGTGGAAAGCCTCTGAGGGCTCGCGTGAGTAAACTGTTAACGCAATTGTCACGAAGTGCCATGGCAAATTTGCCCCTCAAACGCATCTCAAACAACCAGCCGAGAGGCCGACCCCCGAATAACACATAGACGGCACTCATTATGAGCACATCGATAGCTAATAGCAATATAACAACTGATACAATAGACTAATGATCACCTTTTGAGCACCTGTTCCCTTGCCTTTCGCACAATTGTGTGACACAATAAAAGAGTGACAAAAAGTTTTTAATTAATTAATTAATCGTTTTTTTTGTTTATTTGATTCGTTTGGGAGTTATAACAGTGTATTGGCTTAACAGCAAAGAGAGTATAATATATGAAATGATTTTATATATAATTATATATAATATATGAATATTTAAATAAAGAGAAATAGTTTAACAAATTGTGTGAAAATCAATTAATAAGTTTTATTATTACTTTGTTTTGTCTACTAAAGGGCTAACCCTCGTATTCCGGGTCCAAACTGAGAGGTATAGTAAAAGGGAGGCTTCAGGTCATTGGCTGCGTGTGCGGTGTGTGCGGCCACAAAACCGAAAGGGTCTGAACTATTGGCCGGCATATGGCCAGTGCCCGATCCGAATGAGCCCGAGTCGAGCATATTTGGTACACACGTAGGACTTGTGGAGTGGCTCCAGTGGACGCCCGTCGATGACGTGTTGGCATTCAACTGATTTGTCGTATGGTTGGAGTGGTTTGCCATCCAATTGGACGACGCGTTGTCCCTTTCGGTGATGTTGGATGAGGTCACGCCGTTCGTCGCTCCGGTATTCATCTGCAGCGAACCCGAGTAGTCGTTAATGGAGTTGACATTCCCGGGACAGCCACCGATGCCTCCGTTCAGCATATTTAGACATTCAACTGAAGGGAATGGCGTTTATTATAGCATCGAAATGCACATCAATTTTAAGAGAGAGTTTGTAATACCTTGAGATGTATTGGAGTAGTGGTTGGCATCCGCCTGAGCCGCCGCCGCAAACGACAAATAAGAGTTGGCTGCAGAGGACGAGTATGCGTGCATTGCCGGCAACGTCGCCAACGCCGCTGAGAAGCCGTTCAACTGTTGGCTTCCCATTTGTTTCCTCCAACGAGCCCTACGATTGCTGAACCAAACCTATAGTCCGGTGCGATATTCAAAATACATTATTAACATATTTCAGGTTTTGAGTCAAGAGTTTTCACTATTTTATTGAGAAAAGTGTGTGAATTGAGAAAAAGCGTTAAGAAATGGGGAAACATGTGAAACATATTTGCATTTCAATAGTAATATAGACTCTGTTTTCCTTCAAAAAAAAAGTCCAAAACAAAGAGTAAATTATATTTTGAAAATCGCTTTTCAATTGAATTTCTTCCTATGATTTCATTTGATTTCATGTCTTATAATCATTAAAAACGAGAGAAAAATAAAGAAAATTTAATTAAAGTTTTTTTTGCTGTAATATATTTTTTGATGGATTATCAGAGAAATGATTTCAAAGCGATTTTTTGCAATTATTCTAAACTTTTCTCATATTATATGAGGAATGGGTTTATGAATATTTTATAAAGAAAAATATGTTTTACTCGAAAATCATATATTCGTTTGGGTTTTGGCTTTTGAAGAAATATAACAACTTTTCTCTCAAACACTTTAAACTTGATTTTTTAGATATTTGATGGACAGGTATCACAAAAATATTGGATTATTATTATTGTGTTTAACTGTTATATTGAGTTCAAAATTACAAATGAGTTGAAAATGTGTGGAAAATAATGATTCGCTAATAAAATATTGAGAAAAATATGAATTCAATTTCAATGTGTTATCGAACTCTTTGGAGCACTTCCTAAGAATCGGTGGTTTTGAGAAAATATGTAAATAATATACAATTCAATCGATTCAAAGAATTAATGCAAAATACAGTAATTTTTCGGATTTAATAATAATCTTAGAAATAATAATTTGTGTCAAAAATCTAACACTTTTTGTGTTAAAAATAATATTATTTTTAATATAAGTTAAGAACAAAACTTCACTCAAAACACTACAAAAATGTAATAATAATGAGTCGATTCCTGTGCTGTTCTTTTTTTTATGGGGAGAAAGTCAGCGATTCTTTTCTTCCTATTTCTTTAGTTCCTATGACTTTGTGGCCCCTCAGGGAGTCTCTAATACCACCGACATAGCGGTCGGCCCATCGATGGTATATATTATTTAGAGTGTCAAAGGTGTCAAACATGAGCACCGGGTTTGCCGTAGAAGTGCTATCATAAGAAAATGTGTTCAACAAATTTTTTGCTCTTCTCTACAATTCATTTTAGGTGTAGTTTTTGGCCCATTTGGGGAGAGAGAGAGAGAGAGAGAGAGAGAGAGAGAGAGTCCACAAAAAGACCGCATATTTTGATTTAATTATCCGCTTCTTTACACGAACTCAGGTGAGGTCCTGTGCTATCGACTTGTGATGCAATAATTGTATACATTTTTATACATATTTTAGTATTTAATTGAAAGTCTTGTCAGAAAAGATTTTCTCCGTATAAGAGAGTGACCGGCAATTGTCTGTTCACTTCAATCAGCGGATCGTTTGTCTTGTAATCATGTGTTTTGTAAATCAGAGTTAAACTAAAAATTTAAATCAAATCTAACAGTAAATGGGAAATGAGTTCCACTTCAGTCTGTATTCATCGCTCAGTCAGTCTATACGGTAATTGTGTGTCAAATATCGGGTGCAGACAAATAGCGGTTTAAGTATTGAATTCAAATTAAGAGTTGTTTTTAGAGTCGAACCCGAATTATATGATAATCGGATTCAGATTTGGCTATAATTTTAATAATAGTTAATAACAGAGAAATGTTTTGCACCAAAAGCTGAGAACAAATGCAAAACATGAGGACTTCCCCTCTCTGTTGAGGAAAAACAGATCCCGAGCCAAAAAGCGGCTATAAATGGCTTTAACTGATTTGTTTCGCTTTAAATCAATTATTAATTTTGTTTTACAACTTCTACTGTTGTCTTGAATACGGTTTACCAAAAATTTATATAACATTGAAATACAATATTTTAAAACTTGAATTTCATAGACAACTGTTTTTTTCCTGTAATGTGCTGTGCTTTGGGCACATCATAAATAATAATTATAAATTCGACACTAATTCTTGTTTAGGAGTTACTAAATCAGCGCTAATGCCAGAGCACTGGGCGTTGGGCGCATCCTTTGATTTACGCAAATTATCTAAAGATTGTTATAATATTTCATTTTGTATACAATTTTATGTATGCATTCGTTTCTCTCTATTGAATCACTGGAAATATAATTACAGTTATTGTCGTTAAATAGGAATACATTTTTTGATATTCAATAGTAAATTGAGTCTCAATTTGTATAAGACTTCTGCAAAAGTAATACAGAAGTTATGACTCGCGAACCAAAACTGAAAACCCATTGAAAACATTGTATAAGAATTGTTTGTTTCGGTTAATATTGAAGTAGTTTTTGAAACAAAAAACTATTAGATCTGAACTGAGATTCGTTTGACTGATAATAAATGTTTATGTTTTCATATCTCAAACAATAGACTCTTTTCTTCATTATTCAGGACTTACTTCAGATTTATTGCTCTCAAAACTACACTAAATTTTATTGAAAATCATTTTTTTGTCGTTTTCTTTACGACCGAAAGCTTTGCAACTAATCAAAGGACTGCAAAAACTAAATCACAACCCAATGCTAAACACAAAACGGCAATAATTTTCGGTTGAATTCGTTCCGAACCCTTCCCTCTCTCCTAACACACAGTAAGAGTGAGTTTATAACATTGTTTCAAAAATAGAGAAATGGTTTGCAGAGAGAAAAAGACAATCATTTTGTTCAACAATTCTTCATTGAAATTGCTATTAAACTGGCGACGGGTTAACCCTTCAAATCTTTTAACTGTTATGACCGCTAATAACTGATTGTGTTTCACATCAATGTCATCGTAATAATGATTAACTATCCTTTCAATAACCCTTTTCCTCTCTCTCTCTCTCTCTCTCTCTCTCTCTCCCTCCCTCTCTCTCTCTCTCTCTCCCCGTTTGTAACATTGTTTAGCATTGAGTTGTTATTTAATTTTTATTTATTTTCAATTCCCATCTATTATTTGGTGGCGGTTCCAAATTTGGTCTGTGCTCTGGTGATACTATTTTGTGTTGCATTCTCTTGTCTCGGTACTTTCTAATTATAATCTTGCAAAAAAGTAATATTTTCACACATTTTAAACGTCAAACTAAAAGTTTGCATAAAAATGTTTATAACTTTTACATAAATCAAAGCAAAGCCTTAATAATTGTAAATAATTACTGCATGATGAATTACCATGTTCAAACCTCCTAATCCTTTTTGCACAGAACAGGACAGACAGACAGCTGTGGAAAACACACACAAAACTATGGCTCAAAAGAGGGAAAAAAGGAATAAATGATTGAATAGACAACAGATTCTGTAATTAATTATATAATGAATTGGAAACTAATTAACAAAATGTTTCTTCGGTTAGAAAACCATATAATGTAAGAGTGTTTGAGAGCACAAAATGATTACTAATTATTTGAATCAATCATTTTGTTTGAGATATTAAATGAAATGAATTTCATATATTTTTTTCGATTGAATTCATTGAAAATTTATTTCTGTTTTTCTTATTTCGTTTCGTTTGAGAGAAAAAAAAATGATTCTATAGTTTAAGGTCTGAAGAAAATTGTGATTTTCAAGTGTGAAGTCAAACATCAAAAGCAAAATTTTCACAGTTGTTCCTTAATTATAGAATTCTCCTAGATCATTATGCCAAATGGAATTGCCCGGAGCCAGAATTGATTTGATTAATTATTTTCAATTACCTGAACCCTGGCCTCTGTTAGCTTGGTTCGTTGGGCCAATTCTTCGCGGGTATATATATCAGGATATTGTGTCCTCTCGAAAGCCTTTTCCAATTCGTCCAATTGATGGGCTGTGAATGTGGTTCGAGATCGTCTTTGTTTGCGTTTGAGGGTCAGCCCGGGCTCAGCGTCGCTGTCCTCAGACCCGGACTCGTCAGCTGTCAAATGGAGAAAGAAAAACATATTTTTATTATTTGGTAAACAATTTGAACACTTATTTCAATAAACATGTGATAAGTCTATTTGAGTCGTTTGTAATGTCGAACGTCTTATCAATTATTTTGGTTTTTTTGAGACATTTTTTTGAGATTTTTTTTCAGTCACTAGAAATCTAATCAAATAATTTGGTTTTTCTTTACTTATTTTTATCGAGAAATTAGAGACTAATTAATCAATTGTCAGATAATAATCAAATGAATAGAAAAAGAGACCAAAAATAGATTCAATTAATCATTGAATGAATGCCAATAAGAGTATAGAATCGATTAGTATTTCAATTAATAACTTATTATTGAATGTATTGGAAGTAAAAATAAAAATCTATTGTAATTGAAAAGTAAAATAATATAATGTATTCACAAATATATTGAATAATAGTATGAAACTCAACGAAATACAACCAAAAAAACTGAATGTTATTTTTGATTTTCATGTATTTATAGATAAATTAAGTGAAAAGCATTTAATTATAGCCATAATAAAATTCGGTGCGAATCGTGTGGTAACAGTGCAGTCAGTGTTCGCCCGGAGCTGTGCTCAGGACTATAAGATGTGTCGGTTATTATTTAGCTGTTGTTTTATTTTTAGAGAGAAAATCCCAAAATTAATTATGTAATTCAATTAGTTAAATATTTTCAACACAAAAATAAGAGATTAATTCAAATTTATATTATCCTCTCCAACACTGCTATATACCGGTGCCGGCGAACTACAAAAAGCCGATATTCAATATTTGATGCACTTCTGCTCTCTTCTCATCCAATAGCAGAAGATTGTGGTCGAGTCGTATCCGATAGAAGTGTTTGAGAAATGAGAGGAGAGAGAGAGAGAGAGAGAGAGAGAGAGAGAGAGAGAGAGAGAGAGAGAGAGGACTGGAAACTAATTTGTTTTAAGACTTCGACCACACATTAAACTCTTATAATATATTAAAAACTTTGTTTTGAAATTAATTTCTTTTCTCATTGACTTCTCTCTACAGCTATTAATTTGGGATTTAGATTAAGTTCTCATATATTTTTGCACAGAATAAGAATCTTCTGATTGCAAACCATATGCAGAGCGCGAAGAGGGAGAAGAGAAAAACAAAAAATAATTTTTACAAAAGTAATAAAAGACGAGAAAAGGCACGTCTTCTAAGGTCTTGGATGTGAATGAAACCGGCAATAAGTCAGTCAATTATATGATAAATGAACTTTAAGTTGGAAGTCATTCTCTTCCATCAGTGGACAGGTATTATGTTTTGCGTTGTATTTTCCCACAATACAGTTGGAAGAGCACAGGACAGCACATATTCTTAAGAGTAAATTACTTACTCTTAGTTTAAG
Source organism: Tectocepheus velatus (assembly GCA_034700625.1). Classification (NCBI taxonomy): domain Eukaryota; kingdom Metazoa; phylum Arthropoda; class Arachnida; order Sarcoptiformes; family Tectocepheidae; genus Tectocepheus; species Tectocepheus velatus. The sequence continues at coordinate 104,434 of JAQIXV010000070.1, forward strand.
TAAAAGTTTGGTTTGGATTTGAATATAAAATGATTATACGTTTAATTTAATTTCGTATTATAGCTATAATTTTGTTTAAACTAAATTACAGTACATTTTTCTGTACACATTTTGGACACACTTTTTATGCTGAGCCCAACCACTACTGGAAAATATTTCCAATGAATAGCTCATATGATTGCTATACAACAGGAGTCCCTTCGACTGTGTTTTTCTGGTCGATGTGTGGGTCTGTGCTCTGGTCTGAAGCCAATTATAAATCACTCATAAGATATCTGTCTTTCCTTTTGACGGATTCTTTATGAATAGTTCTCATTATACCTGAGCTCTAATTGTCAGCGAATATCGTAATTCTAATCCAAATTTAATTATTGTTATTCAGATCCTGATTTGGATGTGAGTGTCGACCTGTGCTCACGCCAACAGACCATTCAATAAACATTCAGCTGTACTGGTCTTCGTGTGGCCGAAGAGTTGCTCATCTCTTTATTTCGGGCACAGAATGAAGGTTTGTGTCGAAAGGTCTAATTCGAGGTCTAATTCGAGATCTAATTCGAGTCATCAGTATTTCTCAGAGAAATTTATTTTACGGAAAAACTTTTTTTGTCTTCGAGTCAATTCTCATAAGACTGGAGGCGGTGTTCGTGGCTTAATAAACAGCTTGTGGTCAACATTAGAGATATTAGCGTTTAGCTGCTATTAACTGCCCCATCAAAGATGTAAATACCAATTAATTGATAATTAGTTTCCCATTCTGTGCAGTGGATGTCAACCGCAAAACAAAAAATAAAGGGAAGAATTTGTAACCAAAGATATAGTGATAGGAAGAGAAGAGTAACAAAAAAAAGTTGTAATTCAGTCTTAATTATTCAAATTTTTTGTTGGCTCAGACCTCTTATCTGATCCTAATCTTCAAACATAATTTCTTAAGCGATATAACTCTTAAAACATATTTTTTGTGATTTTCTGTCGAAATAAATGTCTTGTAAAATGAAATATTGAATATCGAGTAACGAAACGCCAATTCCACGGCTTCTTGTGCTTCAATCAAATAAATAGTGCAATCAATTGCCGATAAAAGCCGGACCCGCTCTGCCTCTTAAATATTGGCAAAGTTTCAAGAGCAAAGAGAGCCCGACACTACCCCAATAGAGCGGTGCGAATCGCGTGCAATCAAACATTTGTTTGAAGCGTCAAAACTTATATTTAAGGCCTATCTCTCTATAAATAAGGGAATACCTGTGCTAAAAGAGAAGGGTCTCTCTCTCTCTCTCTCTCTCTCTCTCTCTCTCTCTCTCTCTCTCTCCTCGATAAACACGGAATAATTAACAATCAAATCAATTTTGAAACTTTTAAAAAACATTTGTTTGTGTCAAATCCCAACTAATTTGACTTGTTCATTTAACTTGTGGCCTATTCGCTCGCACACACACAGGACTGGCCTCAGGCCCTGTCTTAATGGCTAACCGCTAATTGACTCGTTTTTGTTTCAAAATTCATCAAATATTTTGGACACTTATTCGCATAAAATAGTCGATAGATTTGTTACAAAAATCTTGTTTTTCGTTTTGAAAAAAATATCGAGTTTTCTATCAAATGAATAATTGATTGAATTTTTTCCTACTTTTCCACTGAATTTTCATACAATAAATAGAAGAGAAAAAAACCATTAATTTCTTTCAAAACTTTACACAATTGAAGGTTTTATGTCTGTATTGAAACTCTAAATGAAAAAAAATGTTTGAAAGTTTCAAACTTTTTCAAATAGATTCTAGCATTTAATGAATTAATTCAAGAGCACTCAACATCGCCGCCAGTCGTGACTCAGAAGATATTATTAATTTTCAATTTAATTAATATAAAAGAAGAGAAAACTAAAAAAAAATATAATCAATGAAACTGTTTGTCAGACTTTGAAAGCAATTGATTTGTTTTTCGTAATGAAAAATGTGGTCAACACTGAACTCATTATTCCGTCCAAATATTGGGACGACTTTTAACTTAAACCCAAAGGCTTTTGTCAATCGATTGACACAAACACTGAAAGTGTGTCCGATTTGTAGTCGAAAGTGAAAGACTGGTATCGTTTTGAACACAAATTATTCGTAATTTTCTTCTTTTTGTGTCAAATCTTTTGTCGAAAAGTTTTGTCACATTTTGTGTCAAATTGTGTTAATATCTGAGAAAATGTCTCTATTTTTGGTGGAAAAACAGATTTTCCATTCACTTGATTTTCAAATTTAATGACAAAGTGCTCCGGGTATTAGTCCAGTAGGTGTCTCAATGGCAGGACAGCCACCGGCACTGGCATAACAATAGCCTTTTGCACTAACTTCGGCCGCCCAGCGCACAGGCAAACGCTCAGGCCTTCCGAAACAGGCCTTTGAAATAAAGTAGGCTTTTGATGGCTTTTGTATTGGACTGAAAGCCAATCGGATTAGTATTAACTCTTAAGGTATTAACTGTTATTCGGTTTTTCTCTCTGATATTCTGAGCGGACGGAACACCACATTATAATATATTTCTGTCAAACTTCATATAAGGCGAGTGTAGTATATAAATAGGTTTTGCTGTTAATACTGGTGTTTGTGGTGCTGTGCTGTTACGCTCAATGCAAAAGTTAAGCTCAAATTGAGGGTTACATCCCTTTTAAATGTTAGTCTAAGCGCTGGCCTTATACTCAATCATCTGACCGATGGGTTTCGGTGAACGCACAGCACATTAAAGGGTACAACACTTACAGTCATTATTGCATTTGTCTCCACCGAGAATGCCATCGATGGTGTGTTTGTGTTGATGACCTTTGCCCGCACTCTCGTTCTCTTTGGCACCACTGCTGTGCACCGGAGTGTTGGGTCCCCGAAGAAGTCTACTAATGGATGAGACCGACGGAGCGGTAGTTCTGTCGCACAGACCCTCTTTGATTAGTCTGTCTCTGATCTCCCAGGAAAATATGCCCGGATTCTCGCGACGGTAGTCTTCTATGCGTTTCTCGACGTCCGGAGTGGCCACTCGTGGCTTTGAGCCGCCGATAACACCCGGTCTTATTGAACCCGTTTCCTGAATAAAGAAAAAGATTTTTGGTTTAGTTATGACTTTCAAAGAGGTTTAAACAGATTTGTATCGAATTAATGCCAAAAATATTATTCAATACAAAAATAGGTTTCAAATCAAATTCAATGCGAGAGAGAGAGAGAGAGAGAGAGAGAGAGAGAGAGAGAGAGAGAGAGAGAGAGAGAGAGAGAGAATTACTCGAATTATGAGATTATAATAATTCTCTTTATTATTGTGTTAACAGTTATGCAAATTTCGTGGTTTAGTCCTCTCTTTCATATCATTGTATATAAAAATTTTGTGACCAAAAGAAACACATTATTCGGAGATTATATTTGGATAATAAATGTGACGATAATCTCATTTTTGTCTATTCTTTTGCTGCAATTTTTTTGGGCCACAATTTTCTGCGAAAATTTTATTATAATATAATACTTGTCAGAGAGTTGTGCGACTCATGAGAGGACTGTATTATGTATTATAACTGCAACGGAAACGCATTGTTATATGAATTTTAATCTTGGAAGAGGTCTGAATCAACTCTAAACAGCTCTCATGAAATTGAGACTCAAAATAAACCACATTTTGTGGTGAAAAAGATTTTTGGCATAAAATCGCGATTTTTTTTAAATGAAAATAGTTTTGAAACAAATTTCTGTTCAGTTCTGTTCTGGTTATGAGTCATATGACAAAAGTTGAGGCAAAGACTGAGTGAAGATAAGAGCAGAAGAAAATAGATATTCATCTCTTCTATGGCTAAGAAGTTTTGCATCAATTGTGACGACCAGTGTTCTGGTCTATTAGCGCACTCGGGGTTCCCTATTATCACAGTTATTGAGCCCTAAACGCGATAAAAGAGCTTCTGGTTTAAAGGGGGCGTACATAGTGATGATGCCTCAGCTCTAAAAAGATATCCTCAATCAGAGACCTAACACTATCTCAAAGTCTTGAGAAAATCTATTAATTGATTGTTTTTTGAACATTCAGTTCATTAGTTTCTGTCATTAAACACATCTTTAAATGATTAATGTCTTAGAGTTTGATCCGATTGTTGACTCACTTGATATCTATTGAGGATTTTGGAGACACATCCGTGAGATACTCGCAATTGTCTGCTTATAACGCAAGGCCTGACACCGGCCGCCGCCAGTTCCACAATCTTCAGCCTTATGTGGTTAGGCAGTGGACGGCCGTTGATGAACACACCTCCCAATTGGTTGACTCTTCCCTGACCTGTAAAGACATCAAAATTTCGTGAAACTTGAAAACCACCAAGATCTATTTTGAAATAAAGAGAGAAACATGCTAAATTGAGCAAGGTTATTCTTGTTTCAATCAGTATAACTCTAAAGTCATTTATATATTACTTGTGATTACTTATAGATAGCAATCGTTTGATAAATTTTAATTTAAATGTAAAAATGTTTCAAATGTTTGCGAAACACTATTTTATCATTAACTCGAATAATAACCTCGAGTTCAAGAATTCAGATTGATCATGGTCAAAATTGTATCATACCTTGAAAGGGATATCCAGCAAATAGAGGCGCTCTTATGTTTAATGACATTTTCATTGATCGATCAAAAGTTCAATTAATAGTTGATTTGAATTTAGAGTTCAAAAACAGAAATTCAAAACTCGTTCACAAAATTTATATCAATTTTGAGTCGATTTTCGTTACTTTTAAATAAAAATTTTATTTCAATTCTTTGAACAGAATATTAGACTTGAATTTGAAATTCAAAATCTTCTTAATAGTCGAGTCGTGTAATCGCTATGACATTAAACAGCACTTCATTTTATAGCAAAGAAAAAAAATTAGTTTTCAATTAAATCCATACATAATATAATGTAATTAAAAAGATTTTGTGGAGAAAATTGTGATTTAATGCAAATGAATCACAAGATTTTCTGTCTCTCCTATAAAACCAATAGGAGATGGGATTTGAAAAACAAATTTATTTTTAATGAATTTTTTTGTCGTCTCTTATATTAATAACTATTAAACGATTTGACAAAAAAAAGACGAGAATATTGTTCAACACTTTCGCCCGATTCGAGTACTTAACCAAAACTGAATGGCTTTTGGTTGAGAGCACACACGGGTTTGTTTCGCTCTCAGAGAGTCTGTGCCTTTTTTGCTCTCTATGGCGAACACCAACACATCAACTGATTTGGTGGTCGCCTCCCATTCATTATTGTTAGGCACGACTTTAGGTGGATCTTAATACTGCGGTGGGCTGTCCTCCCGGCCCGTTGCGTTCCGCCACACAGGCTTAGGGCATAGCACAGCATATCATACATACATATGACTGCTTCTTAAATGTCATGCAATGCCTCTAATAATGTCAAAGAATTTATGGATTCAGACAAACATAGGATAGGATAGGACTGAATATAACACAAAAACTTAAAAATGCTTTATTCAAAGCCTACACTCACTTAATATTTTATTCTTTAGGGCTTTCCTTTCCTGTCGTTTCTATCTGTGTGTGAGTCTGGTTCAGAGATCGCACAGAATATGTTTAAGTGGTAAGAATTTTGTAAATCTTAATTAATGATCGTTTTTCATATTATTGTATTAATACTTATATTGCAGTCATAAAAATCATTTGCAAAACATTAGCTCTTCTTCTAATATGTGTTGTATTTCTTATAGCTTTCCTCTTCTTCTATAGATATATATAGATATGCGATATGAGGTTCACTTCATCTTTTCTAATGCATTGATTCTCACCGATAATGAAGGTATACCTCCTATAAGTTGGCCTCCGATGGGACACTCGCACTGCCCTTCGCCTCAGACTAATGAAGATTATATTGACTTAATCTCTTGCGGTCTGTGTTTGCCTCTCATTGTCCTCAATAATTAATACCCAATGATTGATGTGATTGATGTCTGTTTCATATGAATATCAGTCCAGTCCTCTCATGCCTTTCTTCAACAGGCGTGAGAACTACCGAATCTCTCTCTCTCTCTCTCTCTCTCTCTCTCTCTCTCTCTCTCTCTCCTCTCATGAGAGAGTTCGATGAGTTTGAGAATACTTTCGATAAGATTTCTATAAAAACCAAATGACAATAGTTTTGACTTAAGTATAATTTATGACCAATTCCTGGCATTTATTGCCTTTAAGTTAATGTTTGAAAATTTTATGCATTAATATCGACATCACTTCAAATACAATACTTTTGAGAATATTGTCATCAAATGTGTGGAAACCAATCGAATGAATGAATCAATTCTTAATACCTGTTTTTGCTTGAATATAACCAGAGTAAATTCAAATTTTCTCGTTGTATTAGGGCTGAGTACAGAATAACTCTTTACTTATAATAACCATTTTTCTGGAAAACGTTTCGCTTATTATTCAAGAAATTTATTCCAAAGGAAGTGAAAACAAAAACAAAAGTTTAAACATTCGTTTCCAGAGTTAATGTATGGCAACGAATGGGTGGATATGTCTCGGAGTCGGATAATTACGTGGATTATATTCGTGAAAAAAGTGGTGAGTGCTCTGAATTCATACTAAAATTAAGGGAACATAAAAAAAATTAATGCAAAAAATCGATTTGAATGCATCTGTTTTTCAGACACGAGTTGTAAAATACTTTTCCAAACCTTTGAAAAGTGTTTTTCTGCAACAAATCTAATGACTTGTCATTAGATTCTGAGAAATGTTTTTCCCACAAAAGCCTAGAGTTAAGGCCCTATTGTTTGGTTGCATAAAAATCTATTCCTAGGTATCAGAGGTCAGGTAATTATCTGACTGTTTGGGAACGGCAGGCGGTCTATCGTCAGGAGTGCTGTCTGGCCAGAGGTTGTGCTCCTGCCTCTACTGGCAGTACTACTGACCAGCAGATGGGCTCCCATGTGAAGGGATGATCGTCCGTGACCTTACATCTAAAGTGATTAACTCTATTACCTGGATATATACCTGAATATACCCGTCCTATTTGCCTAAAGGACTTGACTGCGGCATTGGCCACACAGGCATTTCTCTCTACCCCCTGATTGTGTGGTCGAACCGTTTTCTGGGGTTTATTGGTTGGGGTTAGTCCTCATGAGTCGGCAAATATCCATGAAAATTGATATTAACACTTGTGGTCACACCGATAATGCCTTCCACTCTTCAAATTATTTCTACTGAATAACAAAAAATAGTTTTTGACTTTTTTTTGTTAAAAAACTTATGTTTTTATGGCTTTTATTGTAATTTGATTTTAATATTTGATTCTTTATTTTGATCTCAAAAATCATGTAATTTATTAAAGAATTAAAGCGTTTTTGAAAAATATTTATTTTTTGGTTTAAAAATCCATTAAAGCCATAGATTTTCCATAAATTTTGCGTCAATTGTAGTGAATTTAATTTCACAGATAATCGCCAAATGAGAGCAAAACATGTTTTTTGTGTTGAAATTAATGTTTTTTTGTAATAAATTTAATTGAATTTCAAAATATTTTACCACAAATTCAATTAATTCAAAGCAGTTTCCGATTCTATCATAAAATTCTGTGAAGTTTTTGATCCGTTGTCTGGAATTCAATTGACTTTCAAAAAGGATTTCATACAAAGAGTTACGAAATTTTTTCGTGAATTTATCAAAAATTTTGTTTCTATTCAACAGATTTCTCAACAAATAAGTCAATGAAAAGATTGAAATCCATTCGAAAAAGTATTAAATTTTTAATATATAAAAGTCATGCGACAAACAGTCCGTCAATTGGTTTGAAGGATGAGTTCTCTCTTCTCTATATTCTGTTCCCAAAACTAATGGTTACTATAATCGCAATGAATATCCTTTGCATACAACAGAGCGGAGGAATACCACACATAAAGTCCATATAAAATTTGACTACAAAATGAATGGTTTGCTATAATTTGAATGAATGGCTGTTTATTTAGGCCTAACATCACTGCATGAATGCCCGATCACGTACTCAGAAGTTGAACACAATGTTATACACACATACACTCTCTCTCCCGAAATCCCTCTCCGAGTGATTCCCATTCAGTTTTTCACAATTTTTTGTGCCTTTCTTTCACTCTTTTCTCTTCTGAATTCAGTACCTATTCCTCCAAAGTTTGCGAATCCATGTGAAACATGTGCTAACATTTGCATACGATTTCTGTTGTCTATAAGTTTTTTTTATAGTCGTTAATACTTTTGCCGTTTGAGACACAAAGAGAGAGAACAGTCAGTCATCTATTTTTGTCGAATAATTTTCGGGATTTTTATCCCAAACTTTCGTTTGTTATGGAATTTGTATTTATTGTGCGAAAAGTCTTACACAATGACAATAACTAATGGTTTGTGTGGTCTGGTGTGCCATTGGTGTGCCCACTACTGCTCCTACTCATCAATATGTACACAGAATTGGGACCACCGCTAAACTTAAGAGTCAATATTGGTTTGAAATAAATTAGAAATTATTACGATTTGATGTTAACCTCTATTATAGTTTGTTTACTGACAAATGTTTTCTCACAAATCCATTGAATCGATAGTTTGTCTGAAAGTGTTTCTCAACTATTCTTAACAAAAAATGTTTGTATCACTTATTTATTTACACATTTTCTTTGCGGTAGTCTTTGGTATGAAATCTCTCAAAGAATTTCTTCGATTCCATTGATTTTTAACCGTTTTTAGTGAATAAATCCAATAAACAAATCATTAAGATTTGCAAATGATTTATATTGTGGTCTAAATTCTGGCTGTTATTCAAAGGATGACTTAGCTAGATGCATAGATGGATCCATTGCTAGATCATTACAATTGTAGTTAAACCTCTTTTTCTATAATACATTTCCAAGTCTTACCTCTGATTTGTCTTTCACTCAAATTCTAAGAATGGTTTCAATCAATTCAATGAAAAGTAAATATTTTTACTGAGAGTCAGAATAAAATATTTTTTATAAACGTTTGAAAAAATTTGTGAAAACATTTGACATAAAAAGTAATTTAAAAAATAGGAGTTTAAGACTTGTTTGAGATCTTATAAAATGAATGAAATTAATAACTAATGAATTGTTTTATAACTTATAATAATTATTAAAAAGAAAATTATTTATAACTTAAAGGAGTCTTCGCCTGCACTGAGAGGCCCCACAATAGCAAAGCATCACTCTGTTGGCCACTTCCTCGACCTGATAGTTGTAATCCCAGTGGAGCTCCTCATAGGCCAGAATATCCCTGAAATCAAACGATAATACAATTAATTGTTTAATGAAAACAGAGATCCAATGACTGACTTCATGGCGAAGAAGGAAACCCACGGAAACCTCAAGTCGTGAGTATCGACGAAAACGTTTTGTACGAAACAATTTGGTTGACAGCTATGGTTCAAATACCGACCGATATTTCCCATCTTTTTGGCGTCCAATGAATAGGCGAAGTCCTCATTGAAAAAGTCTTCTCTAATTGAATACCTCTTCTTTTCGGGTTCGCTCTTCTTTGACTTATTTTTATCGCCCCCTCTATCTGAGGCCCCTCTAGTAGTGGACCGACCCTTCTTTGTGGCCCCAATTGTTGATTTGTTGCCCCAATTTGTGAGATCACACTTGAAGTCGTCGTCTTCGTCATCGGAAGAGGTTATGCTCTCGGATTCCTTGTAGTCCTTATCGGAGGCCTCGCTTTCCTCGACATCACTCTCGTATCCCTCCTTTTGAGTCTCACAGACGTCAATGTAATCCAAATCAGCCAAATATTCGTCTCCGTATTGCATCCCTTCCTTATCCGCCGCCTCATAGTTGAGTATTTGTGCCGCATATGTGCAGAGGAATGTCCCTTAATATCGATTAATAGTCAATAATTAGCCAATTGTTAAGACAATATACCTTTTGGGACGTCGTGCAACACTCTGACACCCCATCCCTTCTTCAAAGTTCTGAATAGTTGTAAACGACATTTGATGCCATTTTGAACGACTCTATTGGGACACCTCCTATTGCAGCGACATTTCTGATTGCATTCAAAAATTCCAGTCATTACGAAGTTTTTCAATCTCTTGTATTCATAGCCGAAGACCTGATGTTTGCTCTGAAAGGGAAGAGTTGTTAGTCTTTTATTTGATTAAATGCAGACTTACGTATCGGACGGCATCACTGGCCTCTAGTGTCAACTGTTGACAGGAACAGGTGTTTGCGTTCTCGCAGTTGTCTTTGCAGTCGCAACACGAGAGGAAGTCCGGGTCCAGATAGAAGGACACGTCCGGGTGGGGGAAGCGCTCGGCCTTATATCTGACGGGACCTAAATCTTTGTCATCAATTGTATTGACGCAAGAAATGGGTTGCGGTTCCTCTCCGTTGGTTATGTCCGGGACATAGAACTTAGCCCTCAATGGATCAGATTTCCTGAAGAGTGAGAATCCGGGCGTAAAAGTGAATAAATCGATGTCGAGCTCAGATTTTGTGATCCGAAGGTAATGCCAAACTTCAAAGATATCCCGAAGACGTCGACCACAGGGGGCTCTGTATGTGACCCGAAGTCTCTGATGAAGTTCCTGATCGCTAGTCCTGAGCAGTTCACGTCTGTAGCCGACCATAATTGGGATATAAAACGGGTTTTGATCGTAAAATCTGTTGGATTCGGCGATGGCTGACATTCAAAGACAAAAATTAATTAAATCTAATCCAAAGAACAATTAAAACATACAATCGATGCATGAATTAGAGCAGAGGTGGTCGAAGTACTTTCGAGGCTTAACAAGACTTTTGTCCGGAGTCTGATTCACCTGTATTTCAATGGTCTCTCCCAATAGATTTGAGATCATATTATTTGGATCACAGGAAGCGCTGGCCTGCGATGGTTTGGCCGTTGACTTGCGAGCCGTTTGCTTGAGCTTACGTTTGCGGCTCATCTCCTCTTTGGTCAACACATGGATCTCATCGTCAGAAAGGGGTTCTGTTTCCTTGTTTTCTTGCGGATCGTCATCAGCGGTACTCCATTCGAGGAATGTGTGTCTGTCTTGTGTTCCTCTGGTCTGTCTGGCAGTGGAACGTCCGGCCCTATGCTTTATATTAGATTTTATTTGATATTCTTTGTGTATATCGTAGAGAAGTCTTGAGCCGCGATATATCCATTCGGTGACCGGTTTCTCCAGTTTTTCGAAGCGTATGAGCGCCAGACTCGCGTCGATTTCGGTAACTCTCGCGCTTTCCCTTCAGATGGACTTCGAGTTAGATTTTTCTTAAACTAAATACCAATTGTCTCACCATTTGTTTTGATGCCTAACTTTGATGCGGTCGTCGCCGATCTGGAGCCGAAGCATTGGTCTCTCGGGATAGCTCTTGAAGTAACTCTTCAAGAATTCCAAGTATTCAATGAATTCCGGGTTTTCTTTCAATTCCTTTTCATTGAATATTTGTTCGACTTTTGAGATAAAAATCAAATTAAAAACAAGTTTTTTCTCAAATACTCTGAAAAATACCTTTAATTTTGTCGTATATATAGAAAATGTCTTCTCTTTTGACGTAACGATAGGAGTGTTTGTCGAAGAATATCAGATATCTGTAGTCATTGGAGTTCTTCGCCGGTTCTGCAACTGTTCCCGAATAGAGTTCGCGAATTATACGAAAGCCATTCCATTGTTCCAAATAAGCTTTCATTTGAAGTAAAATCAGATAATATTTCAGATAGTCTTAAGAGGAATGCTTACCGACGACCCGATCCCCGACTGGTATCGGATTATTAGTCGGTTTGTTGTAAGCAATGAGTCTATGAGTCAAAACTGCGCCGCCGTTTACGAACGGGTCATCAAATTTGACCGAAAGGTTAAACGGGTTTATGATTTCTGTGACGACTGCGGGTTTCCAAGGGTTGGTCAGAATGAAGTCCGAAGCGGCGAATACTATGTCACCAACTCTTGGAGTTCTGCCAATCAATAAGTCGTTAAGAAAATGTGTTTTTCAACTCATGAGTGAAACTCACGTCCGTATGAATGGCTGAAGAGTTTTTGGACACTTATTGTCGGCCTCGAAGACTACAGACAACTCTATTATCTCGTCGTCTTCTGTTTGGGTGTCAACCGAACCCCTATTCGGATCCATTTTGACATCACTTTCGGTCTTAAGATTGAGACCACTGGTCGAGGGCTGACTCGACTCCAGTTTAGCCATTCTTTGCTTAAGTTCATCGATATCTATAACTCTTTGAATCGGATCCGAATAATAAGTGTATTCGTCGTCATAATAGAGGGTATCCGTGATTGTTGTCGTCCTGAAGAGGGGATCATATCATGGATTAGATTCGAGTAAAATATTGGTCAGATATCTGTCAAATACTTAGCGTTGATAATCGATTTGTGGTACTCTTCCATCATTTGGTCAAACATTTTATTGTTTTCTTCAATTTTTTTGATAAGACTTTCAATTTGTTCCGTACTTTCTTTAGATTTTTTAAACCTTTGGATCCATTTCGGGTCGCTTTGTATAAACTCTTCGACCATTTTGTCCAACAGTTTGGGTTCGGCTATCAATTGGTCGTACAATTGGTCGTAATCTATGCCTTTCGGCAGTTCTATTGACCGCCAGTCAAACGATTCGGCCATTGATTCGACTCTTCGGACAAAATTGTCTTCAATTTGAGTCAATCGTCGGATAACTGAATAACAAATGATTTTAAAAACTGACGAAAACTCTTCACTAAAGACAACAAAAATAACGTCAAAAACACTTTTAATGAAAAAGTATTCAAAAACAACGTTACGATAGAAATGAGAGAAAAGTATTTTTCAAAAACATTTGATTTTCATTGAAATCAATTTTTAGGGAATTGTTTTTCGACTCATTTTGTTATGATATTTGTGTTTGAGAAACGTTACATAACTTTTTCGTAATATTATACTTTGAATCAAAGGTCAAAAAGCGATATCAAGGGATAGTTTTTGTCACAAAATTGGGATTAAATCTCAAAATTAAGACATTTTTCGGTTTATTTCAAATAAATTGTATGAAAAACTAATTGTTAAATCAGTTTTAATTACAAACTAAACATTAATTCAAATATTAAATCAAAAACATTAACCAAATGTTTGTATTGAAGTCCGAAGACAAGAGAAAAATCAAAAATTAAGACAATTTTTAGTTAAAATTAAATACATTTCAAATTGAGTTCAAATTATATTAAAAGAAAAACTTTTTTCCGACAAATGTTTTGTATTTTTGCAATTTGAGGGCAAATCCTAATCGGATATCAACTATAAAAACAAATTAAATAAATGACTGAATTGTCGGCCGAAGAACGAGAGGCCGTTAATAGGAAACTATTGGTCATTGTTTATGGTCTAGTGGTGCTCGTGGTCATCCGCCTGCAAGCCTTCGTATGCCTCCTCTTTGTCCGAAACGTATTTAAGGATGTCTTTAGGGGTCAACAGTTTCTCGGCGTCTGAGTCCGGTATCTCGATGTGGAACTCGTCTTCGATGGCCATAATCACCTCCACGTGATCTAATGAGTCCAGTCCTAAGTCGTTGTAGAAGTGGGAGTCGATGGACAGCTTTTCCGGATCTATTTTGTCGTATAATTTCAATAATAAGAGGATCCGCTCCCGAATGAAGTCGTAAGTGAGCGGCAATTTGTGGGCCATCGACCGCACCGGTAGATAAACCGATGGTATAATCCTTTGAGACGGCGCTGGCAATCGATGTCCGGAACCGATGAGCGACACATCTTTTCTGGTGATTGTTGTGTAAAAACGAGTGCAGACTCTTTCAGATATCATCTGATTATCGGTTATCTGTTTATTGTGTGATATCTTTTGCGAACAAATGACTGCCGACGAAGAACTCAATCGATTGAAACAATTTTGAAGACAAGACTTCAAACCTAATCTTGTGATTAGAAGTGAATTCATTTTGAAATTTATTTTAATTTTGTATTAAATTTAGTCTAAAATGTGTTTAAACTGTTGTTTATAACGAAAGTAAACAATGATTTCAACGCTATTTAAACACTTATTCAGAGCGAAATCAGATGGCGTTAATTGAATCTAATATTTTGTGATCTTGTTCATTGATAAACTTGGTTGATTTGTGTAGTGGTAAATTAATATTTATCAATAAGTTTGAAAGCAAAAATGACCTTGTTGTTGTTGTTGTTTTGTTGTTTAAATGCTATTTTTATTTTTCATTAATAATATTATAATTTTATTTTACTTTCAAAGAAATACCAGTCACTGACAGTGTTATACTGATTATGAGTTTTTGTTCCCTTTTATTGAAATTGATAAGAGACTGATAATCTCTGTCCTCCAAATACGTTACGTTGTTTACGGATTTGTGTCTTTAGTTTTGAATTTTATTGTTTTGTTTACAAAACTTTTGACACAATTTTAATGACAATCAAATGATTTGACATTTGATTTGTTTCTTAAGATTTTGATTTTTAACTGAAGATATATTAGACGCCACACAAAGAAGTGTTGTTTGGGATCAGATCTGCGGCCAACTAATGGACGAATTGGTTAAAGAGTTGAATGTTTTGAAAATTGATTGCAATCAAAACAAAACAAATTGCGATCAAAAGAGCAGACAATTAGTGGATACCATTGAAAAGTATGCGAAAACTGTTTTGTCGATCACTTGGGACCAGGAATTGGTCATCACTTCGGATGAGTTCCGGACAGAAAACTCTGAAAAAGTGATGAATTCAATACAATATCTATTGGACGGAATCAAACAACTGTGCGATGAATTGGACGACAATCGGGGGTCCGACCAAACGCTTGACTTAAATGATTATCAGTCGGTTCGGCGACTATTGAGCAACGATTTCGCCGAATGTCTTCTTTGGCGAAAAGCGGGACTTCTGTACGCCTTCTGCAACTGTAAACTCAATGGTTGTCTCAAATTGTCTTCGGATTCGTTTCAAATCGAAGACAATAACCAATTGTCTGACGAAGAGTTCAGACACAAAGTATTGCAGTATTTAATAGAAGGCATTCAGTGGTACCGACTCTTCCTCAGCCAAAGACAGCCCTTCGATGATATACTTTCCAGAGATGGTGAGGAGGAAGCGATGAAGACATCTGAAGCTCTTATATCTAATAACATATTTAGTGACAATCATTTGCTATCTTTGATGTATTTGTCGGAAATGTGTTTCTGGTATCAGAAGTACTCAAACCATTGGCGTCTATACCTCCACACGAGTGGCTTCGATGTCGAGCTCTGCGCCAAACGGTGTCTCAAACTCTATATAAATGCTGTGGAAAACCATTTCAGACCTTTTGGATGGAATTGTGATAAAGCCATTCAATTACTACATCTGATTGATGTCTGAAAACAATGTTTTTAATCAATTAATCCAAACATTGTTTTTAAGATTAGACTCAAATTTGAATTAATTTTTATATTTTCTTCAAATGTTATACTCAATAGTCTTTCGAAAAAGGATTCCAATAAAAAGATTGTCTTATTTTATATCAATTATCATAAAAATTCATCAAAAATACCCCGAGTTTGAGATGAGATCAAACAATAGTTCAAATAATAGACCCATTGCTCGCGCTTTTCAAATGAGCTCACAATTGGTTTGAAATTAATTTTTACATCACTTTCGACACTATTTCGAGAATAGCTTTGATTTACAAAATGTTTTCCAAATATTTGATAACTTTTTGTTTGATTCATGTCTTGATTTGCGTGACATTCGTTGAATTATCTGAAGCACTGCCCAAATGGTTATGTCTTCAGCCGTCGTTCACATCAATAACGAAAATGACAAACAAAACCTATTTTATGGCCGACACCGGGGGTCGCATAACTGGGGGCCGGTATTGGTATGGACTCACAGATGAGACATATTTCAAAAATTTGGATGCATTGAGAAAAGACAAAAAGGATTGGTTGAGGAAAATTAGGACCCATTCAAACGCCACACTCGAGAGTAAAGGCATCAATTTCTTTGACTTAACCTTCAGAACCAATTTCGGAGGTTCTTGTGATTTAGAAGAGGAAAAGTTGTTCGCAATTGATGTGAGTCTGACATCACTTTATCACTGATTTCGTTATTTTCTGAATAAATGATATATTTATCGAAAGTGTGTTAATAACGGAACACTCTATACCTACTCCTGGTTTGATAAAAGTGAACAAAAGTTTATTTGGTCGGACATCGAAAACATGACTAACAATGAAAAGATTTCAGGCCATCCGATGATCGATAAAGTCAAGGATCGATTGAACTTCACTAAAAGGATTAAAGCGGTTCTCAATTTCCCAAAACATGGGGTTCTCTTCATCCAGGGTTTGAATGATTTCAATGAAAACTTGAATTTAATGATAAATATTTTTGAATGAATCCCTCTTTAGACCAAACCATGACTTATGTCTATTGTTCGCCGACTGAGAAAGTCTGGAGGGTATACCCGGGTAGCAGTAATTTGAAAGACTTGCTTATATTTGAAGACAATTATGTCCTAAATTTCGGTCAAATATTTGGTGGTTATGTCGAGCCCTTCATAAACGAACTCTACCTCTTTGCCGGACAAATCACTTCTAGTAAACAATTTGTCCGAAAGTTTTACCACAAATGCAATTATATGATAGAAAATGTGAGGTCTGAGTCATTTTGATTGAATTTTAACTATTGTTTCCACTCTTTTAGAGTGACTCTCAAAGAGTTCCACAGAAGATAAGACTCAAGTGTCAGAAGAATCTATTCAAAGACATCTGCGCTGAGCCTCCAAAAGAGAAAACGGATGAAAATTTTATTTACTATTCATTGGGCGGAGCGGTGGTTGTCCTCATTATTCTGTTCATTGTTTTAGTTGTCGTAATATATCGTCGAATGGCAGCCAAGAGGGCAAATGTGACCGATTTGCCGACACCACCGACCCATCAAACAAAGACACTCGCAATGAATAGGGAGAGAGTGATGGGAGAGCCCAAGAAAAAGGCGACTCCAGCCAAAGGTCTGTCCCGCAACAGAACCATTAAATTTCAAGTCAAGAATTGATTAAATATTTTTAATATATTGTATTTTGAAATAAATTTTTGTTATTATCTTTTGGTTATCAAAAATTGTATAAATCAATGATCAATAGAACCCTTGAAACAAGTGATTTTATGAGCTTGGTGATAAAATTACTAAGAACTTAGGCATTTGAGTTCGAACTTTTGAGAAACTACCCCCTCATAAAAGTTGACGGATTAGTTTTGCTCGAAAACAAGTAAAATACAGTCAACTCGTGTTATATCGAAAGTTGGTTATATCGAAAGTTGGTTATATCGAAAGTTGGTTATATCGAAAGTTGGTTATATCGAAAGTTGGTTATATCGAAAG